>JAJMHN010000226.1:0-14906 GCA_030566025.1 Geotrichum cucujoidarum
GGGCACGCCCGCGAGCAGCGTGCACTCGCGCAGCGGCAGCGGCAGCGGCAGCAGCAGTCCCACCCGAGCGCCGCGCCCCCCGGTCATAGTTATACCCGCGACGGAAAACAGCAACGCCAACGTGCCCAAAACTTTTGAAGAAATGGGTATCCCGCTCAACGGCAACCAAAAGGGTGACTGTGTCATCATGTAAGACAAATGGTGGTCTTGTGCGCTACTTTACATTTATTCCATCATTTTTTGTTCTCGATTGTTTTATTACTTGCTTTTTTCTTGGGTTCTTTTTCATTACTTTAGATTCATGTCATTTTCATTCTTGGTTTTTATATTCGTATTTGGTCAATTGTTTTATTTGTTTTTGGGTCTTGTATAGTTGTATATTTGTTAAACATGTTTATATATTCATTCACCATTCATTATTTTGAGAACTCCACGAAGTACAAGCCATTGGCGCTTGATAAAAAAAACCAACGTTTTTGTGACGCAGAACCGTTTCCGTACTGGTAAGGATTACCAAGTTAGTTTACAAGCCCTGTATTATTTTGCACAAACAGTGAAAACAAGATAGTTTTTCAGTTGCTATAAGTTTAACTGTTCAGCTGTAAATATATGGGCACTTTACAAAACAACTCAAGAATTGTGACTTAGCGTCTGTCGTGGTGTTTTGGGCTTTACTACTCCAATGCAGTTTTCCTCGCTCTTTTGTACTTGCCTACCTACTTACCTACAACCAACACAGCTTCCTCTTTGACCATTTCCATTTCTTACTTCTTCACAAAGATTACATCATAAACAACTGTATCTAGAACATCATGGAACCCGAAATCGACCGCAACAACCTCACCGCCAGCTACGTGCTCGATACTGTCGACCGCCTTGTCGCCGACTTTAACGCCACGCATCCCAAGTGTGAGCTCTTATACCTTTACACACTCAGTGGCGGCCTCAACTTCTACCCACTGACTTTGAAGGCATTTCTCGGCGTTCCCGTCAAGGCGACTACACGTCCGACGACGCCATCGGCAAGTTTACTTCTGACCTCTTGACAAATCACATCCACCCACTGATCGGGTGCATCACGCACATGGGCAGAAAACTGATGGAGAATACGAGACGAGAGTCGGACGACATTGTGTACAACTACGGCGACAGGGAGGCGCTTGAGGCGCTTGGGGACCAGGAGCTGCCTGTGTGGGGAATGCTCCTGTCGGAGAGCATGAGAATGTGCAATTGCCCGCCGGGAACACACCCTAGTGACTAGTCCGTGCATCTAGAATTGCTAGGAGCTATCCGCGCTCCCGTATGAAATTAAATAAAAATATTCATTAATGAAGAGACCGATTATAAGATTTGTAAGTTGAGGAGTGAATTGCTCCTTTAAAAGCTTGTAACCTTTACTTGCGAGCACAGATGAGGTTTGGAAGAGGTCATTTTGCCGCGCTCGGCGTACGAGTCGGCACTAGTGACGACGTTACCAGATTTAAAGCCTTTTGACATTTATGGACAATGATTGATCAACCATGATGGTTGAGGGTAGTTTAGCGCAGTTATCAACCAATTCGATAGTTAGAGTTGCCCTAAACTGGAAACAGCCGGGTAAGCATGCACGAAATTTTGTATAAACTTTTTTCCCTTCCCAGTTTTTTCTTTCTTCTTTCCTTCCCTTCTCCATCAACAAACCCGCCAGCTAGGATATTTGTCCAGTCTGCGGGTTAGTTGTTCTAATGACTTTATAGCCAGTCTCATTGGTAAGTTCCAATCCATCTTTGATGTTGGTTTTGCATTCGATCTTGGCAATGAACTTTTTTCTTCTTCTTAGTCTTTCGAGGTTTGAACAAGACCGCAAAGAAAACTAGCATGATGATTTTCTCTCAAAACACAATCAACTAGAAGCTGTTACTGAAAAGCATTGACGAACCATACGAACCGCTACTCTGATACACTAGTTTTTGAAAGAGAAGAAAAAGAAGTCATTGTTTACTTGTTTATGCAACACAATAATGAAAACTAGTCTTTTCAATTTACTAACCTGAGAAAATAGATTTGCTTGGACATTGGTGTACGCAAGAAAGTGAGGACCTTGGTTTATAAAGTGTATATATGAATTGAATTCACAAGTTGATACAAAGTGACTCGTAAATCAAATTGAGAAGAAACATCGTAAGCTAAAGAAGGATGGGGTTATTTACATATGCTTGGCGTACTCAGTTGATCTTGTCCTTGGGATCCGAGCCCAGATCGAACGGGTCGTCAGACGAAGCTTTCTCTGGCTGTGGTGGGGCCTGATGAGGGACTTGCTGAGGCTCCCACTCAAACGAGCCCTGGTTCTGAGCTCTGATTCTATCCCAAGCGGAGCCCGTCTGAGGCTGGTGGTCCTGGTGCGCCGCCGAATCGGAGTAGAAGCTGTTGCCGCTCGACTGCATCCTGGTTCCGTCATCCAAGTTGGAGTCTTGCGAATAGGTCGTGTGTGGGGTCGTTGGCGTCATGGCACTTGGAATTCCTTGAGCCGCACCAGGGGCCTGGCGGCCGGGGTTTGCGGCAGAAATGCCTTTGATGTCGACCTTGTACCGGCTGTAAAATGCAAGAACAAGAGGAAACGCTGGATATTTCGACCAGTCAAAGAGGGCGGGATCTGGGAACGCCGAGTCTGGGTGACGTGATGTTTCCTGGTAGTAACCGTAACCAAAATACGGTGGAAAATCCTTCATCGAGTTGATAATCGTCGTGTAGTTGCGATTACCCTCGTAGGCACTCAAGTTGTGCTGTAAAGCCGTCTTGCCTGCAACGTTGTAGCCGGTCAAGACTGTAACGAGACTGGTCAGAGACGAGTAGGAGGCCTTGTAAGGCCGGCCTAAGTATCGGCAGACGTATTTTGGTGCCACAAGACCTATAGCCAATCCTAGCAATGCTCCTCCGTACTGTCCAAACGTCTGGTATCTGTATGCCTTGAACAGTTTGACTCTGTCTTCCTTGTCCAACTCCTTGTCGGCCTCATAGAAGGCCCGCGCGTTGTTGGCCATTTCACGCATGTAAGCCACTTGCGCCTGAGCGCGTGCAGGATCCGCTGGCGATTTAGGTAATGTCGTGTTGGCTAGGTCATCTTTTCCAGCAATGTCAGTGTCTGCTGAACCACGCGTAGCTGGAATTCTAGTCGTTTGGGTGTTGTCGACAGGTGCTTCTGCGGCGGCAGCTGCAGGTGAGGGTTTGGATCCCAGCCAGCCGTTTTTGTCGCCACCAGGAGGGACAGAAGAAGATGCTGATTCAAGAACCATTGTAGTGTATTATGTCAGTATAATGAAACAATTGAAAGATGGTGTTAAAAGTAGTAGTTTCTTACTTTCTGAGCAAAAATATTATATCCATTGGATGGGGAACGTTGAAAAGCCCTTACCCACTACACTTGGTTATTGCTTCAACACGAGCCTGGACCCAGACACTTGACCATTTCCTGAATCACTAAACTTCTCTATAATTTCAATTAGGTTTTATATAAATACAAATTTCGCGTGTCTGCTAGTTCGGGCTTTAAAAGTCAAGCATAGCAAACTTGGGGAAAGGCTTGATCTCAGGTACTGGAATGCTGGGGATCAGGTACATGTTGCCCTCGTCGTCAAATCTCTCGCGGTCACGCTCAGTCATGGCAAAAACGTAATCGACATTCTCTTTCAAAAGGTCTAAAACCTCAGTGTATGCGCGCTGGACCTGGTAAGCACGCGTTCGCATGTTGCTGTCGTTTGCGTGTCGTAACAGAGCATCGATTAGCCGCACGGCGTCGGGCTGTTGTTCTTGCAAACGGTCGACCAGGCGGCCCATGGAGTTGATCAAGTACTCTTCTTCGTAGATGGAGCCCTTCTTACCACGAGCACGCTTGCGTTCTTCACGACGTCTGTTCTTGACAGTGCGGCGGGATGCGCCTGTCTTAGCCGTGCCTTCAGTCTTGCCAGTGTATCTTGTAATGAATGAAGGAGCAGTCGAGGTCTCCGACGCAGCAATGGAAACATTATCAGGGGCGTCAGATTCGTCTTGGCCAAAGAACGCCAAAGGATCCTCTTCCTTCTTCAGTCTCAGAACTTGAAGTCTTGAGATCTGAGAGTTGATCTGTCCCTTACAGTCTGAAACAAGCTCGGTAATTTGAGCAAATCCTTCCAAAACACCAGGAGTGACAATTTCTTCCGTGAGACCATTCTGATCAGAGCTTGGCTGTTGTGACACAATACGAATAGCTTCCTTGAAAAAGAATCCCTTGCAGAGAACGCGTACTGCCTCACGTACATTGTTGAGATGGTCGAGGTAGATAGTAGCAGAGTCTTTGTATTGGCGAGTTTCAAGAGTTGCTTCAGCCAAACGCGTAGCAAGGTCTTCGGTCTTCTCGGCAATGTCATCATCACCCTCATATGATTTGGCTGCGATTGACAAGGCCTGTTGCCATTCACCAGAAAGCTCGTATAGATCAAGTGCATTGGGATAGTCACCCAAGTGCTCATAGATGAGACCCGATTGTGAGTATTCCATTTTTCCTTGCAAATAAGAGGCGTATAATTTGAGAATAGCATCTTGCTTTTCAGTGCTGTATTTGTAAATTGACAAGGCCTCTTTGTAAAGCTCATGGTCAACTACAAAGTCAAGCAGCTCGTCAAACGCTTCATCACCAAGTTCAGAAATATGCTGTAGTGCTTTTGTGTACTTCTTCAAGTAGCTGTCAATCTCAAACTTTCGTCGAATCAGTGACTGCTTATGCAATGCGCGCAAGAATGGCAAGTACTCTTTGGGGTCTTTCTGTGACTGCTGAGCAACAAGTAGAGTCAATGGAAGATCATAGATCCCCAGAGCTGTGTCGTAAAGAAGGTTAACATCTTGCAAAAAGCAAAGATGTTGGATAGAAAATTCTGTGAGCTTCTTGTCGGACTCACGGTCCCTGCCTACAAGAGCCAGTGCATCTTCCAAAGCTGGCGGAGTCATACAGGCGTATGATGTGAGAACACTTTGGTGGAATTTTTCCTTGTAAGGCTCTGTCACAAGAAGATCCACAACCTTTGCGCAAATGTCATTGACCTTGTTTACAGAAGCAACGGCATTGTCTTCCACGATCCCGGCATCCTCAATAGTAGAGCGATACATGGTCTTAGTGACATCTTCTTCACGCAAGCCGGAGAGAAACAAGTCAAGATATTCAACTGATCCAAGTTGTTTGACAAATAGCTCGAGCTGCTCGAAAAACTGCTTGGGGTTGTAGTCATACAGGATGTTCAAGTCAATACGATGGACTCTGCACTCAGCAAAAGCCTTGTTGTATTTGAGGTTCATAATAGCATTTCGAACGCCTGTCAATACCATGACTCTGGGGTAGATGGTCTCCAAATTTCCTCGTGGAGCTTGCAGGGTGAAAGCAGTGCGTGAGGGCATGGCAGTAACTACCAACGAGCCACGCTCAATAGAGCGGCAACGCTCGTCGCCGACAGAGGCATCATCAGGTACCTCGATCTTCTCTGGATCTGAGCTCAAGTGGCAAAACTTGAGCAAGTTCTGAGCAGTTGTGAAAATCAGGTACTTGTCGGTCATACAAAGCGAAGTACCCGAGTTTGCAATCTGCCTGTCGTTGCAGTAAACCTTGCCTGTTGCATGAAGTCCAAAGACGATTGGCATACCAATTTCCTCACCAATGGGAAAGTACACCTCAACAGCATCACATCTTCTGGGCATAGTGGTAATGGGGGCGATGCTCTGAAGTTCTGATTGGAAAGAGTAAACAGTACCATCAACAGTCTCGAAAAAGGCAAAGTCAACAGCTGGAGTAGATTTCATTAGGAAAACAGGGCTGGAGATGTCGTGAAGAGCAACTATGTCCAAGTCGTACTTGTTCTTTCCATCTGATTCAACTAGCTGAACAAGAGCTATTTGCGACCCACCCTCGGCGGTATCAACAGCAATTGCTAGTGTCTTGCTTCCAATGAAAACAACTTGTTTTGGCAGCTCGTCGCTTGGAAGGAATGTGTCGTATGAAGAGGTAGAAACAATTTGTGGGTTTTTGACATTGCGGATGCCAGTAGATGCCAGAGATGGATCCCACTCTGCAAGTTCCAGCCCTGTATTAGTGATGGCAGCAAATATTTTGTTTGATCGCGATACTGACACGTCAATTGGAGTAGTTGATGTCTGAAAGCTGCGGAAAGACATGGGAGGTGGTGTATTAGCCATAGAAAGAGGAGTAAGGTTGATGTTTTGGCCATCAATGACCATGGTCAATCCAATATCGACGGGTCCGGCAGTCGCACCTCTGGTAACATCCCAAATAAATTCGCAAATATGGACCTCAGAACTTCCGTAATTAATTACAAGTGTGTGTGCCTTTTCGGCGTGCCACTTCATGTAAGTCGGTTTAGCTCCGCTTGGAGAAATGATTTCCTTCTTGAGGTACCAGTGGTAGTTCTTGGTCGTCCACAGCTGGATTTTGTCTTCTAGTTGCACGGCAAGAGTGTCGGACTCCATGTTCCAGTCAAGAGCCAAAACCTGTTCCTCAGGACCAATTCTCAAAGAGAACTCACCTCGTCGCAGACCATTTCGCTCGAAAAATACGAGCTCTGGGCCTTCAGGCTTCTTCTGAACACAGGCAATGAGACTTCCACTTGGCTTCCATGAAACTAAGCCTATAAGATTATCCACTGGTTCCGAAACAGAGTCAAGGGTACCTTCTCTAGTGTAAACACGAACAGTACGGCGCTCAACCGGTTCCTTGTCAATCACTATAACTGACACAACTTCTCCGTCGCCTCTCCAAGAGATCTCGACCTTTCTGTCATCAGTCGCATGTAAAACACCAGAATCAACATGTACAGGCATAGTAGGGTCGCGTTGCGCTCTTGCACCCTTTCCTTGGAACTGCGTTTCCTTCTTACCCCATCCGACGGACACGTGTTTCGATAGCGACAAGTCGGCTGCGGTAATGTTCGCTTCTGCAATGGGATCAAATGTTCGAGTCAAAAGGACAAATGTGTCGACAGCAGTCGCAATAGCTAATACTTCTTCGTCTGGTGACCATTTTGCGGCAGAGATTCCCTCTTCGATTGAGCCCACAATTTCGACTGAGGCCTCTCCATTTACTTCGTCGCTTCCAACAACCGATATGATATCACCACTCGAAAGAACTAGAACGACAGTATTCGTGATGGAGAAGTAAGTCGCATCTAAAATTGTGATTTCCTTGTCTTCCTCGAAAGAAGCCCAAGAAGCAAATACTGAAATTTCTCCCGATTGCTATAAGGTTAGCGTGATAGCTCAACTGAAAGAATAACAAGAGTGCTTACCGAAATCTGCTGAATTTCGAATGATTTGAAGTCTTCCGTGGGACCAAAAACACAGAAAATGGACTCTGCCACTGGATCAAAAATGGTGCGTTCCAAGCGCAAGTCCGGTGTTTCAACCGAGCTGACAAGCAGCTTCTTTCTGTGAGCTAAAATCAAGTTTCGCATTGCTCAAGAGTTGAAGTTGCGAGTTGTCGTTGGAAAATTTTAATTTTTACTGATTAAATTTTTTTTTTTTTTAGGCTCGTGGTGTGGTGAGGGAAAGCCTTGCCAGTTCGAAGAATTGGGAGTTTCTTCTCCAACGTTGCCTCTCTCCTCCAAACAAGTTTTTTTTTTTTTTTTTTTTTTTTTTTTTACAACGGCAAAACGATGAGCGCAGAAGTGACCAGAAGGTATGCAAACACGATAAATATTGATATGAGACTAACAAAGTTACAGTACGGCACCAATTGACCTTTTGCTCAGTCGCAAGGGTCCGTTTTGCGACCCTGAATTCACGCCATGCGAAGAAATTAGCGAAGGCTTCAAGCAAATGAAGGTCTTGTAAGTACAAGAATGAGTACATGCAAGTGACTTCGCGCTAATGAACAGAGTAATTGGTGCTGGTGGTTTAGGATGCGAAATTCTCAAGAACTTGGCATTGATGGGATTCAAAGACATACATGTCATTGACATGGACACCATCGATTTATCGAATTTGAATCGCCAGTTCTTGTTCCGACAAAGTGACGTTGGCAAGCCCAAGGCGACGGTGGCTGCCGAGTTTGTCATGAAAAGAGTGAAAGGAGTCACTGTTACGCCTTACTTTGGCAAGATTCAAGACAAGGACGAAGACTATTACATGCAATTCAGCATAGTTATTTGCGGACTGGACAACATAGAAGCACGACGGTTTATCAACGCCACACTGTTCGACATGGTTGACGACTCCAATCCAGACTCGTTGAAGCCTTTAATTGATGGCGGTACCGAAGGATTCAAGGGCCAAGCAAGAGTCATTCTGCCAACAATTACATCTTGTTTTGAGTGCTCTCTTGACTTGCTTGGTCCTCAGGTTACATTCCCAATTTGCACAATTGCCAACACGCCCAGACTCCCCGAGCATTGCATTGAGTGGGCAAGTGTAATTGAATGGGAAAGAGTGATGGGCACAGATAAGAAACTGGATACTGACAATCCCGAACACATTCAATGGCTGTACGAAACTGCGCTCAAACGCGCCCAGTCGTTTAAAATTGAGGGAGTCACATACTCATTGACGCAAGGTATTGTCAAGAATATTATCCCTGCCATTGCTTCTACAAACGCCATCATTGCTGCGTCCTGTTGCAATGAAGCTTTCAAAATTGCAACCTCGAGCAACCCATACCTCAACAATTACATGATGTATACCGGTGATGATTCCGTTTACACCTACACATTTGAGCTGCGCAAGAAGGAAGAATGCCCTGTATGCGGCAACACTACCCTTGATGTGTCATTCCCTGGGTCAAAGACGCTGCAAGATTTTATCGATCGGCTTGCAGAAATGCCCGAGACCAAGTCCAAGTCTCCCTCGCTCACTACTGGCACTAAACAGTTGTACATGCGCCAGCCAGCTCAACTAGAATTGCATACGAGAGGAAACCTGGAGAAGCCGTTGAACGAATTGATTGCTTCCGGGGATGAAGTCATCATGACAGATCCAAACCTGCCTTTCATGATAAGATTGAAACTCAGCTTGACATGAGAGAATGTTACGGAGTATAGGAAGCTTATTGATGTAATAATGAATTATGTGTATTTCATTTACAAGTCTACATGGTGGAGTAAATTAGCCGCTGGTGGCGTCGATAATGGAGTCTCCCTTGATGATGCCAGTAGTCGCAATCAAAAGCTCAAAGTTATTGCTCTTGTTTGCAATAAACCGCAATGCTGAGATTTCGGCGTATGTGATGCCACCGATATAGAGCACCAAGACGGTATGTTTGTTGCGTTTGAGTGGACTGCTTGCAGTCGGGGCGTTAGGTGCTGTATGCGTCGTTTGTGAATTCTTGACGAGGATTTTGCGCAACTTGTCTTCACGTAGGAAGGACTCGCTGTGCTGGACTTCATCAATGCGTGGTCCCGGAATGTACTTGAGAACGTCTTCTGCGCCCTTCCAGCCGTTGGTATGCGAGCCTCCGGTGTGGCCTGCATTAGCAGCCATGGTCTTTTTGCGGCCTAGCACGCTTGCCTTGTCAATAGCACACTGGACAATCCGGACAGACAAGGGCGCGTAGCCGCTGTAGGTAAATGCAATATCGTGGGGGTCCAAGTCGTCCTGCTGGTCTGAAATCAAGTTGAGCTGTTTGCGCGTTGTGGGGAACCAGTTGGGCTTAGTAGGAGTTCGGGCATGCAAGAGACCAATCTTTTCGAGATTGGAAAACGTTTGAAGGTGCTGATAGCCATAAGTCTGAACGATTTCCTTCTTGAAAAACGTCAAGTCTTTTTCTTTCAACCCTCCGTTGACAACACTCTCAATGCATAGTAAACGGAGAATCGTGGAGAGGTTGGATGATCTGTCAATGAGGTCTTCAACCATTAGGTGAGTGTTGGAGAGGTCAAGTGTATCAGCCACGAGGTTCTGCTGAATCTCGAGCCACTTGTTGAACTCTTCGTCTTGTAGTTTTTGCATGAGATCCTCTGCCAAAGCAGTGTGAAATCGCAAGCTTTGATGTAACGACTGAAGGCCTCCGAGTTTTCCCACAAACGCTTTAATTTGATTGACAGTCTTTGCCTCATGTCGTGTCTCGTAGTCGCTTTGGAGTTGGCGAGCAACCTTGTTTAGTGACTGGCCCACCACACTAAAATTATTGTCGCGAATGGTGTTAAACAGCTGATCATTCTCTCCACCCAGCGTCACTTTCTTGCGTTCTGTGGCACTCAAGTGCCCCGATCCATGGTCGGCATTCGATTCCTGGTTTGTCGCAGTTGTCGTTCCTTGGCTCGTGGAAGGCGACACTACGGAGTTTGGAAGCTCTGCCTGTCCACTCTCGCTGACGCCATACCATTCGTCAATCAGACCCTCGTACGTGAGTTGAGTTAGCAGCGGTGTCAGTGGGTCGCTCATTCTGTCAATGACAACAAGCTGGTCGATCGTTGTGCCGGTGAATACATTAATGTATTGTTGTTCGAATGCCTCTTTCGGGCTAGAGTCCGTATTAGAAGGTGATGTCACAGAGTCGCTTAGTGCTGTTTGCAGCTCTTCTCTCTTTCGTAAAAGGATATCCACAAGCTTTTGTGCTTGGGCGCCCTTTCCGGTGATGCGTCCAATGATGCCGTATTTTTGCTGGAGTGTTTGGATAGCGCTTGCCGTATGGTAGACCGTATTAGACAATTCTTCAAGGTAAGCGTCTTTGAACCCGCCGCAATTCAGGTTGAGACTCAGTAAATCGTCTGCCAGGGGTACAAAATACACTGGCCAGCTATACAGAACAAGGTCTCCAAGCACACCTGCCTGCTCTAAGAACGTGTTGAAGGATTGTGTGATTTCAGGTACAACAATTGCAGCCAAGTCCAAAAAGCTTGACTTTGAATTGCCGCTTCCCTCTGCACCATTTCCTAGTAATGCCTTGGCGGTCGAGGCAACCAGTTTGGCGCTTTGAGGCGTGGTGTTTGTGAGAAAGACAATATTGCGAACAGACTGTGCATCAACCAGAGACTCTAAATTAGATGTCTGTAACCAAAACATTTTCTCAACGCCATGCTCCTGTAATGTCGAGAAAGAGGCCACTAGAGAGAGCGTTGTAGACAGGACTCTGTCGAGGATGAGATACTTTCTGCCGCGAATCTATAAAAAGCGTTAGCAATTGAGTCCGATAATAATGGATGCACGTAACATACGGCATCCAGTGTCGCAAGGATAGAGTCGAGACTCTCGTCTTTCAACCCTTTGACATCTATAGACATTATAACTTTGGGCAATAACAGAGTTCTTCTTGCGAGAAGTGTAGGTTCAACGTTGGAGTTGGATTGAAAATTGGGAGTTCAAGGAGTAAGCGCAACTCGCGTACCGGTACGCTTTTCTACGGGCCTACCACACAACTACGGCAACAGAGATATGTACTAACCATGGGGAAATGAATAGTTACTGATTAAAATCTATGTAGAATAACGTGAGGTAAATGTGACAAGAATGCTAGAAAGTGAACGATGCCAACAGGTTTACTCGTCAGCGTTCTTTCTCTTCTCGTACTCGACGTACCAGTCATCACGGACCTTGGACATCTTGGCGTGGGGGCCGTACCACCAGTAAGCACCGGCAACACCACCGATGGCTAGTTTTTCACGTTAGTTCCGCGTTCCAGTCGTTCAAAAATCAAAGAGCTTGTCGGAGTAAAAAGCCCATGCTTTGTCGAGTCAATATCTACATACCAAAAGCTAAACATGCATGTTAGTTATACATCATTTCCAGACCAGTCGCAAATACATGCCGCCACGGCTCTCTACTTACCAACAGTGATGTCAGTGATGATCTTCTTCTTGAGGGTTCCGACGATAGGGGCAACCATTTTCGAGTTGTTGTGTGTGTGTGAGTTGGAGTTTGTAGGGAAGGGAAAAAAAAAAAAAGAAAACGGGCCTCGTCCAATAGAAAAAAATTCAATTTGGCTTGAAATTTGGTGGTGTTGGAACTTGGTGCGTGGTGAACCCTTGCCCTGTAGTTTCCGGTCTGGCCTATAACGACGAGAATCAATATAGTCAACGACGGCACAAAGTAGTATCGATCTTAGAAGCGATTGAACAGATATTCTAGTTGTGCAGAAAAAATTGAAATCAGTTTGCAATAGTTTGGAACTGAAGTCAGTGCTTGGGGGCGTGATTTGCTTTGAAAGACCTGGAGTTGTGACACACTTCCCAAAGTTCGAGCATTTCAATTATGCTTGATCTCAATTGCTTCAACTATAGTTTATATCATGTAATGTGTACGTAGCTCTATATTTTTTGTTTTCTTCAAGTTTGCTTCTAGATTCTCAACCATGAATAATCCTTCTCGTTGCTCGTGTGCTTTGTGGGGTCAGCGCCAGACTCGGGCGTAGTTGATGTGTAGTGTGCAACGGTGTGGCTTTTGAACCCTCTTTTGCGGCGCAGGGAGCTGGCACTGACTTTCTTGTTCCAAGACTTTGTAGGAGT
Organism: Geotrichum cucujoidarum; assembly: GCA_030566025.1. Lineage (NCBI taxonomy): Eukaryota > Fungi > Ascomycota > Dipodascomycetes > Dipodascales > Dipodascaceae > Geotrichum > Geotrichum cucujoidarum. The sequence goes on from JAJMHN010000226.1 coordinate 12,450, forward strand.
CCACGCTTCTGTGCTGGGAAGCTTTTCGTTCTTGTGCAAAGCAATGTCATGCATTTGACGTTCCTCGCTTGAACCGAAAGAGTCACTTTTCAACTCCAGGTTCAATTTTGTTAGAGGTGATCTTTGAATCTCTTCAAATTGAAGGTCGAGATCAGGTTGCTCCTTCTTGCGCTTTTTTATAGGTGTGGACGTCTTGAGTGGAGACGTAACACTTCCCTCAAAGAGATCTTCCAGGTATCGCTCTCGCTTCCTAGCAATGCATAAATTCTCTTCAAGCGTCTTGTTCTTTTCCGTCATAATGTTCAACTCGCCTGTAAGTCGTTTAATTTCACTGTTTTTGTATTAGCATTTTGGAAAAAAAAAAAAGACTCTAGCACACTCACGACTTGCGCTCTTTTGACTTCATTGTTGTTGTGCCAATATGCTCCTTGAGCTCTTCGACGTGGTGCTCCAAAGATGCTATTTTGGCATTTTGATGCTTGAGTAGGTCTTCGATTCTAGAGTACTGGTACCTGGCGACGTTATGTATAACTTTCAAGTAGGGCAGAAAGTTGCCCACGAGCTGTCTCATCTCTTTTGGTAAACGCTGCGGAGACTTGTTTGAGGTAAAAGTGTCTGTAAGGCTGAATACATAAATGCCTGGTTTCCCGCAAGCTGCGCAACTCTTTTCAGAAGTAATGTGCCTTGCGCAGAGGAAGTGGCCGCAGGACGAAAACAGGATCTCCCTGTCGTCCATTGTGCAGTGGCACCTAGCACAATGCGCAAAGGGTAGAGATATCTTTGCGCTGGCTTTTGTGGTGTATGGAGTCATTGTTGGTTGGTGCGAGTAGTAGTCAAAGCCATTCACTAGAGACAAGCGCTTTTAATCTGGGGACCATTACACTCTGCTTGTCGCGAAAAAGAACATCCCTCTAATTCCACCGTCTTTTTTCTACACTTCACTCGCAGTCAAACAAGATCAAATAAACTCTCTCCAGTACTGGCACCTGCAATTCCATTGTGCCCAGATTCCCGATCTTCCATAAGCTCATGCCCCCAAAGTACGGGGTGCTCGTCCGTAAGACCGAGCCAACCCTCCCAAATTAAGCCAGTGTTTTATAATTCAGCACAGCACGCTTTTCGTCAATCCGGGGCCTGGTCCGCTCGTCCAAAAATTCCTCCACAGCGTTCCCGCACGCGCCAAAGCACACAATGACTCTAGGAGCAGAAAATGTGTGCTTTTCGTGCGTCTTTCTAGAACTCGATTGTGTCTCGATATAAATCGGCTCTGGCTTCCCCTTATTTCCCCAGATTTTTTTTCTCTACTTTTCACTTCAACCTTCGACAACCTTTAAGTAGTGGATGGGATTTAATTCCAATTTGAGAGTTCCAACCATAGTTCTTATTCTCCAAGCGTTCTACGACAACAGGAAGCTTCTGGAGGTCTCGGGTGGTGAGCTCTGCTCCTTTTCACTAGGCACATTTTATTAAACTATAAGCACCCCAGAAAACCACTGCACGGAACATCGACCAACGAAACAATTCAGCCCTATCTGCGCTTTACCCCATGTCCGGCAACGTTTTGTCAAAGCACGCGTCTTGGAACCGCGGGTTTGCCGCAAAGCAATGGTTTTTTTTTGATTTGTCTTAGCCGAGGTCCAATCGTCAACGCAGACACAGCTTCACCAAAGGGCCCAAGAGCCTAGGCTATCGTGTCCAAACAAGCGCCGCCCGACGCCGCTACAGACGAGAATTCCACATGAAGGGCGGCTTGGATCCTTCTCTGCGCAGACTCCACACCAAGCATTTCATTTAAATATACAGGTAAGAGCTTCTCTTTTTTTCTGTCTCGCTTCGTTCAACCAGTGCTAATCCGCTTTTCAGCCATTTGTTTTCCGTCTCTAAGTACAGCCCCTATCCAGTCGCCATGTCGTCCAACCCGTCCAAGCCCCAAGCTCGCCTCGAGCAAATCGCCAGCCAGCTCGTCCCAGCTCCCACCACCGCGAAATGTAAGTGCGATGATTGATGACTGTTATTTCCTTTCCTTCCTTCCTTCCTTCCAGCTTCTTTGAAAGGCTCCCACCCTTTTTTCCTTGTTGTTGTTGGCGTCGTCCAGCGCCGGCTTGTATGGTGCTTGTTTTGCTGCTATAGCGCCATCCGGGGTCTCGGACTACAGACGGCCATGTATCTGAGTCGCCAGAACGAACCCAGTCGCCCAACTCCTCGACACCAAAGTACCGACCTCACCGATTTACAAAGCGGTCCAGCCGTTAAAAATCTCTGAAGCCTGGCTACAAGTGTTGTCAGATCACAGTCTTCCCCAGAGCCAAGAAACAACCAAAAGAATCCACGAGCATGCCACGGCCGCTATTGTTGTAGCCAGACGAGGCGTGTTAGACAGATGGCAGTCTGCGTTTAGGGCATCAGACTACGGTCGGAGGCCCGAATACGAGGCGAGCAAGTTCAAAGGCAAACTGC
>JAJMHN010000227.1:0-14648 GCA_030566025.1 Geotrichum cucujoidarum
TTGTATTTGTGTCGAACTCTGTTTTCAGCATTTTCTCTTGGGTGGTACAACGCCCCGGGTGCGAGACATTGTACGCATTGCCTAGTACTATTAAACTTTTATCCCAAGGATTTCAAGGCTGTTGTTGGTTCTGAGACAGGAGGCTCAGACAAACAAATACCAGTTTGCAAGAAGAATGGTGTGGGGTGGATCTGAATACTTGCCACTCCAAAGTAATGAAAATATTGGTAAACTACATTCAAGCCCAGATAATCCGATTTCTTGGGAAAGTCCGGGTATCGCGTAATGGCGATTGAAATTTTGCACACGCCTAATTGTCTTGCGCGCTTTGCTGCCTTTGTGAGTCCAGTGGAGCGAGTTTCATGTAAGGTTTTATATGTGGGTTCTACTTGTGAAGCCCGTTCCGATTTGGACTCGATAAAACTTATTGACCCAATAAAAGACCCTACACTGTAAAAAAAAAAAAAAAAAAAAAAAAAAAAAAAAAATGGCATACGACCCATTTGCAAGCTCCCGTTGCACCTGTAGAAATTTGAATTTTGCAGTCAATATTGGAAGGAAAAAAGCCTGCGTGAAAATGCGTAGTAACATTGTAGGATATCCACCGCCAACACTCTGTCAAGACCAGGCGGCAGAAGAAACAATGCACAATGCATTTTCTCTAGTTGGGCGTTGGTTGTCCCGTTTTGATACTGCCTGCCCCCGAGACGCCTTTAATTCAAAGACTCATGTGCGTGCTCAAAAGTCAAAACTGCGGTTTTAGACGTGGAAACTCGGCAACGTTTCGCTTGGAGCCCAACACACCCATGCCTTTGTATCTCTCTAATTTTGCCACAACTTTGGTTCGATTGAATCATTCATTGTCTTTATAAGTATGCTCATATGATCAAACTGTCTTTAAATCAATACTTTTTTTTTTTTACGTGAGGCTGTTTCCATCAATGTTTGTGGCAGTGTAATATTGGGTGACGTCAATGCCACTGATAGTACTCAACTTACACCTGCAGCATTCCTAAACCTTTGCCCAAATATTGCCTTTGCCTGCCTTCATTTTGGCGGCAAAGAAACATGCAAAACTCAGCCCCATGGTGAGACCGGACCACAGTTGCATGCCCCAAAACACGCCGTCCTGGCTCTTTAAAATAGCTCCAGAGATAGGGCTGCCAAACAAGACGCCAACCGAGCAAATGAAATAACTCAAGCCCAGTCGAGCGCCAATAATCTTCATGTCAGAGGTAATGGACGCAATGCAGGGTGCTGGGAGACTGACAAACCCGCCGGAAAAGAAGCCGTACAAGACGCAAAAGATTGTGAGCCCGGCCGTGTCTTTGATTCTGATCCAGCAAAACAACAAGAGCGAACACGCGCCAGTGCAAGCAGTGATGACGTTAAACGGGCCAATCTTGTCGGCAAAATAATTGGGGATAATGCGGCCAAAGATACTCGAGGCGTTGATGATGGACAAGAGGTAGAAGGAATAGTCCTCACTCACGCCTATCGAGGCTCCATAGATTTGGATATAAAAGAAAGGCCCAAACAACCCGGTAAACCCAAAACAGTTGCCAACACTGAAAAACATGAGCGCCGAGTCTTTTAAAGACTGCCAATGGATTAGCTTGCGAAGCTGTCTTTTGGGAAATCGTGGGGTAATCAAAACACCAGCAACAGTGGTACCAGCGAGGGCAATGAACCCCATGATTCTTGCTGCCCATGGAAAGCCAATTTGTGGAATCAGTTTGTGGGCAATGATGGGGTAGAGTACTCCACCCAAACTGGAACCAGATACGGCAATACCGATTGCAAATGCTCGCTTAGTGGTGAAGTAAGAAGCAATGACGGCAGCGGCAGGCACAAAGTTGCAACTGCATCCCAAGCCCACAACAATACCCTGGGCAAGCAGGACCTGGTAGTACTTTGTGCTCAGCGACGTCATCATCATGCCAAACGTCAGCACAAAAAGTCCAATAAACACGAGCAACTTGGCGTGGCCCATGTCGACCAACGGGCCCACAATCAGCGACCCATTCACGACCAAAAACCCCTGAATGCTTCCGATCCACGAAATGGCGGATTCGGTCGAGGAGCTGAGCAAGTCCGTTTGGTAGTAGGTCTGGAACACGCCAAACGTGTTGACCACGCCCCATGAGTTGAACAAGAGGAAAAAGCCAGCAACTACTTGTAACCAGGCTTTTGTGCCACCGTCAGGAGGAGGGCCCAGTGCATCTTCGTCTGCAAGGTCAGAGGGCACTTCTTTTTCTTCGTCTGAAGAAGCATTTGCGCTCTGGGTCGGTGGGTTTTCGTTTTTAGCGGCAGTGCTGTTTGAGTTGAACCCTAAGATGCCCTGCGCGGCTTGGCCGTTGTCTAACTGCGCACTTTCGCTCTGCATGGTCTATATTTCAAGCAACCTTCAATGTCTTCTATACAGGTTTTTAAAAAATACCAAGAGCAAAGCAAAGAGCAAATAATTTTTAATGAAAGAAAGAAAAAGATCCGTTTGTGTTCATATACTCACGTTCTAAACCGGAGCTAGGAGATAACAACCGCACATAGGACGAGTTGTCTATCAGTTGTGCATTACTAAGGCCTGCAACCACAACATGACCATTTAACCCGAGGGCCTCTCGTTTGACTTGTCGCTGATAATGAATCCCGGTGCCAAAATTGTCGTTTTCCTGTCGAGCTCAAAAGCTGCTAATCCTTGGCGACTTCAGTGTTGTTTGCGGAGTTGGATCGGAAAAGCCGAGATGTCGGACCGAGTCCGATGACCCACGGCTGACGGCTTTTTGTTTTTTTTTTGCTGTGAAATGCACTCGAACATGAGCAAATTCGGGGGCGGCCCCGAAACTTATAAATTGGCGTATCAGTGAAGACCATGAATTTCTGTGAGGCCAAATTGAAGGATCAAATCAACTTTACGTCGCGTCACATGCAGGGTACTCGGACCGAAACCCTTAGCCGACTAGCGCGTTGGTTTGTAAGGGTCACAGGCCAACTTAGAACCAAAAGAACCGTTTATTTTGCGCTCGCGTAAAGAAATGAAAAGTGGCGACCATTGGAATTGAAATATGGCAGGTTGCTTAATACGATATAAGTTGGCTTGAGGCTCAAAGCTATTAGAGGTTCGCCGTTTGCACTTGCATCCAGTCCACCATACCTGCCATACCCAGTATTTAGCTAAACGAAGCACTGGCATTGGAAATTCAACACCCAAAGTCAGCACTTTCCACAATTGATGCCCTGTTCGAAGTAACTCTACTATTTTTTCTCATAATAATGGTTATCAGTTGTATTTTTTTTTTTTTTTTTTTTTTTTTTTTTTTTTTTTTTTCACTGGTATTTGATAAAATATTAAATTCTTCCATGTAAGGAATGCTGTAAGCTTGCATCTTGCATGTCTCGAACATTGAACGATGTTTTTTGAAAAAAAATTGCAAGCATGTAAGCAACATTTACTAAGTTTTGATAAACTGAAAACTCGAAGAATTTCAGCCATTCCCCTTGGATTGGCTTGTTTCATTTCTAAAGAATGTTTTCCAGCCAGGGGTGACTACCAGCCGCACCAGCTATGAGACAACTAAACAAGGTATCAAAAATAGTTCTGCAGCCCTTACTTGGAGATTTGTATACAATAGAGTTAGTTATGGAGAGTTAAAGTATGTACAGTATATTGTGAGCCGGTATAGCATGCTCAGACTTTAACAAAGATCTTTCCCTTGCCAACCATGAGCTTGACACCACAGAAGCATAGAAAACTCACCGTCATGGTGGCGCCGGACCACACTTGAGTACCCCAAAAGACATCATCCTGGCTTTTAAGAATTGCCCCCGAGATGGGACTGTCCACTAAAAGACCAAAGGAACACAGAAAGTAAATAAGACCCAACCGAGCTCCTATAATACGCATGTCGGGCGTGACTGAAGCAATACAGGGAGACGGGAGAGCAATAAACGATCCCGAGAAGAAACCGTAAAAGATGCAAAAGACAACAATCCCGGGGGTGCTTTGAACTCGGATCCAGCAAAACAAGAGAATCGCACAGACACAAGTGCACGCGGTGAAAATGTTAAAAGGCCCAGTCCTGTCGGCCACGGCCAAAAACACTGGCGGCGTTGATGACTGACAAGAGGTAAAACGACAAGTTTTCATCCACGCCAATGGAAGAAGCGTAGGCTTGAATGTAGAAAAAAGGACCAAAAAACCCAGCAAATCCAAAGAAACTGCCGAGGGCAAAAATCATCAGCACGGGGTTTTTGAGCGAGGGCCAGTCAACAAGGTTGCCGACTTTGCGTTTAGGAAACCTAGGGCTAATCAAGATACCTGGAATCAAGTTGCCGCCAAAAGCCATAAATCCAATCACTCTAAGCGTCCAGGGAAGTCCCAGTCGGGGAATCAGCTTGTGGGCCATGATTGGGTATATAACGCCTCCCAGGCTAGATCCCGACGCGGCAAGTCCAAATGCCAGGGCCCGTTTAGACGAAAAGTAAGAGATAATGACAGCAGGACAAGGCACAAAACTGCAGCTGCAGCCCAGTCCTACCACAATACCCTGGGCCAGAAGAACCTGGTAGTACTCCTTGCCCAGCGACGCCATCATGAGTCCAAACGCCATGACCACCAGTCCAATAAAGACCACCAATTTGGCGTGGCCCATATCGACGAGTGGGCCCACGATAAGTGACCCATTGACTACCAAAAACGCCTGGATGCTTCCAATCCACGAAATGGCGGATTCGGTCGAGGAGCTGAGCAAGCCGGTTTGGTAGTAGGACTGGAAGACGCCAAAGGTGTTGACAATGCCCCAGGAGTTGAAGAAGAGGAAAAAGCCCGCAACGACTTGGAGCCCAGGCTTTGGTGCCGCCGTCGGGAGGAGGTCCAAGGGGATTGACTGGAGGTGGTGCAGGCGCGGTTTCTTCCTTGCCATCCTCGTCTATATCCTGTTTGTCAAGCTGCTCAATTGAACCGTTGTCCTGGTGCACACGGCCCATTTGATAAGCCGGCGTGGTAGTCTGGCTCTCGCTGAAAAGGCGCCTCTTGTTGTAGTCCGGTGAGGTGCTCATTTTGCAATTGCTGCTGTAGCGTGTTTGATGGAATTAATGAACAAAAAAAAATAGAGCAAAGTAATTGCCATTTAAATACTTTTCTGTGCCGGTATTGCTTCTTGTCCAGAAAAATAAGAATAGCTACACAAGTGTTGTGTTCTCCGTTGGATGGAGTTAAATGCTCAAGCGGGTTTCTTAAACCCGTTCATGTTTGTACTTGTTACTTTGCAATTCTCGGATTATCACAAATGAACATGTTGGTATTTATTCCAATCAATGACGGTTGTTTGACTTTAAACTTGCCAAAAAGTCGCGGTTTTTTTTAGACGACACTGTTCATGAGCGTGGCGCACTTCTCAAAGACGTTGCTACTGCTCTCAAGTTTGTAACTGCCACCCGTTTGAGCGCGATATACTTATTTAGACTTGTGCAAGCCAATCAATCCGTTTCAACGAAAGGTCTGTGTGCGGCTGTGCATCTCCGGTCCGAGGTGTTTACCGGATGCGAGCCCTGCTTCCGGGCCTTTTCTCTACAGCCGCGCGCAAGCAAAGTCCGACTTTTTGTCAGTCTCAGACCCCGGAAGTATGTGCATCTGTAATCCCCGGCCTCTGAACTGGCCAATAAGAAGGTCTTCCTGCCAGTCAGGTCCCCGGTGGCCCTGTGATTATGTCAAACCACGGCGATTGAAGCTTGGCAAAGTTCCCACAAACTCTGCAGCGGAGTTGACGGAGTTGGTGGAGCGGAAGGACTGAACGTCCGGTCAGGTCTCACGATCAGAGCGTTGAGCTTTGATTTGGATTTGGAAGCTGGGTTAACTGACGCGTAAATTCCACCTCGATTTTTTCTTTCCTTGTCCACCACTCAGTTCAAATGGAAACAAACACTCCGTTGCTAGAATCTCTCTTCAATGCTCGCAAACCAGGCGAGGAGCTTTCTCACGAACTCCGGGCACTTTTAATCGCCGATTTACAAGCAGGCAAGTCAACTTGCCGCGACCGCGCTGAAATTCCGCGTCTCCCAATCGACCGTCAAGCAAACCATGAAACGCTTTGCGGACCACGGAACCCTTGAATCGTTAGGGAGCCCGGGCTGGCCCAAATCCATATCCGACCAGACACGCGGGCCGATTGTGCGCGAGGTGAGGAAAACCCCACGCATCGCCATGCCAGTGCTGCGTGAAAGTTCAAACTCCACGCGTCTGAAACAACCATTAGAAACATTTTACGACAAGCTACAGGTCACGTGACCAAAGCATAAAATCCATGGATCTGGATCAATCTATAAACAAGATCAATCATCCACGCGTTTTTTCAAGTCCAAACACGCTCCAAGTGCTCCAGAAAATCCAGCGCGCGTGTGTTTTTAATATACACTAAATGAACAGGAACACAGGTCTACGTGGTGACCAAGCCGACGCGTCCCGTTCACAACGACCACGCGCCGCCAGCCGGCGCACCTCTGCATGGCCCGCCGCTGCCAAACGTTACCGGCAGTCCTCCTCCTCCAAGTCCACGGCCAACGCCGCTGCCAGTGCGGGCGACTACATGAGCCAGCTGCAGGAGATGTACGAGGCGGCGCAGAGCCGGCTCGGGCGCGAGGAGAACGCGGGGCTCGAGGCCAGCTACAAACCGTTCGACTGGCAGCGCCACGCCCCCGGTCCGTCCACCCCTACCCCTGCCTCCTCTGCAGACACCGCCGGCGTTAAAGGCGCGCCGAGCCTGCGCGAGCTGGCTGCCGCGCGCGTCGCCCAGATGGTCGCAGCCTACCCCCAAGACCTGACCGACGCGGTGCTCGCCCACGCCAGCCTTGGCTGGGACACGGGCTGGAAACGCGTTTGGGACGAAATCGCTGGCCCCCGTTACGGCGCCGACAGCTTTGCGGTGTTTACGCGGTTCGCGAGCAGGTTTGGCGGGGAGCGGACGTTCCGGTGCCACGGCAAGGGCACCTACGCGCTGGCCCTGAGTGCCGATACGGGCACAGGTCAAGGGGTGAAGGACGCAAGGACGAGGTGCTTGGGGGAGCGGTTACAGGCGGGCAAAGCCACGCACCGCGTCGAGTTTCTCCCGGGCCTGCTCAACCTGCGCAGCCTCGTGCACGCCCTGCACCAGCAAGCCGGTGCGCTGCGGTTCCTGACGTTCCTGGACCTGGGCCGGCACGGCCGGTGCGAGCCGCAGCTGGCCCGGCAGGCGTTCCTGGACGTGATGGCGCTGCCGAGCCTCGTGGCGCTGGACGTGGCGGGGCAGGCGGGCGTGGACGCGGCGGTGCTGCGGTGCTGGGGGGTGGCCATGACGGGCGGGCAGTGGAAGAAGGTAAGGGTCGTGTGTCTCGCGCGGTGCGCAAACGTCGCCGCGGGGGCTGTGGCCGACCTCATGGCTGTCGCGGGCCGCACCGCGGGTGAAGGGCTGGTGTACGTGCAGGCGAGCGTGGATGTGGGCAGCGTCAAGCACTGGCAGACCCAAACGGAACTCGTGGCCGCCCAGCCCAGCGGTGGGGGAGGGTCCGGGCTAAAGTTCCCAAGGAAACGGTTTGCGAAGTGCTCGGCCGGCCTTGTCAACAAGTTCCTCTTCCTGCGCGCCCTCCACGCGCGCGCACTCGAAACCGGTGCGGAACCAGTGCTGGCCAACCCGCTGGGGCCGGGGACGGAGCCGCCGGACCATGTGCGGAAGCGGTACGTGCTGCATGAGTTTGTGGTCAGCGAGGGGTCACCCCGGGCAGGGGGTGATGACGTGCACGAGTACTTCCGCACGGCGTGGCCGCCAGACTCGGGAAATGCCACGAAACGGGGTGCCCTGGACAACCGGAGCCGGGTCCCGGCGTCTGCGTCTGCGTCTGCGTCGGGGCCCGGGCCAGGGCCGGCTAGCAAACGGCAGCGCATTAAAAACCGCGGTGTGCAGCTTGGCCAGTTTGGCCTTGTCTAGAAACGGAACGTTTTTTTTTTTTTTTTTTTTTTTTTCTTTTTTGCATGAAAAACGGTTAGCCTTCCATGGGCTTTGTAATTACACTTTTGCATTAATTCATCATCAATCAATCTTCCGTTTCAACGGTCTCCTTGTCCTTGTTTAAAGTCTAATGAGATGAAAATAGTTGGAACTAGTCACCAAGTAGCAAAGTTGATAAATGAAATGAGTATATTAAAAGCATGCAAAAAAAGGGGATATAAATAAAAAGTCTATACAAAATAAATCATCAACTACGAGGTCCAGGTTTAAGCCTCAAGGCCCTTGGCGGCCTGGGCAGCCTCGTACCTGCGCTTGGAAATGTCAATCTCGCCGTGGTGCTTTTCGGCAAGCTCCTCGAGCGTCTGGCGCTTGGTCTCGGGGATGAGCACCGAGGTCGCAATGCCGAGCAGCATAAAGAGGGAGTAGATCTGCATGACGTGGTTGAGCCAGCAGTTCTTCTGGGTGGCGGGGCAGCCGTGGTTAATGAGAGGGCCAATGACGCACTGGGCGATAATGGCGCCGACTTTACCGGAAGCGGCGGAGAGACCGTGGGCGGTGGAGCGGTAGCGGGTGGGGAAAATTTCGCCGGGGACGATAAAAGTGGTGACGTTGGGCCCCCAGTTGCAAAAGAACTGGGCGAGCACGTAAAGGGCAAGAAGTCCGTGGTCGCCAATCTTGTCGTAGGCAAAACCAATAACGCAGAAAATGACAGTGAGAATGGTGAAACCGCCAATCTGGATGGGCCGGCGGCCGATCGTGTCAATAGTGGCGACCGACATCCAGTAACCGGGGATAGCACCGGCACAGGTAATGATAATGTTGCCGACACAGACGTTGAACAGGTTGTGGTAGACATTGCTTTGGCCAGCGTAGCCAATCGTGGACAAGATGACAGAGTTGTTGAGCGAGAGACCATAGTAAGCAACGTCGAGGAGGAACCACGAGCCAGCGGTACCAAGCAAAATCTTGCCGTGCTTCCACTGGCCAAAATGGGCCCAAAAGTCCGACCACGAGGCAACGGGGGCAGCGTACTCCTCCTCCTCCTGGACTGCAGTAGCCACAGCGGGGGTAGAGGGTTCGTCGCCGACCTGCTGGATCTCGGCCTTGCCCTTCTTTTCGGCCTCGGCCTCAGCGATGTCAACGTCAAAGGTGTAGCGGGGGGTCTCGGGAATTGTGAGGCGGAAGTAGAGAGCGCAAACGGCGGGCAAAGCGCCAATGCCAATAAGGATTCTCCACATTTGGTCAATGGCCTTGATACAGTCGCCAGTGCACTCGGAAACGTCGTTGGCAACAATCAAGGTGTCCTTCCAAGCGGCAACGCAGATGACGGCGACAATGCCACCGAGGAGCTGGCCCCAGCCTTGGTTGGCAAAGACGGCACCCATAATGGCGCCTCTCCACTTGGTGGTAGCAAACTCCGAAGTGATGATGGACGAAAGCGGGTAGTCACCACCGATACCGATACCCATGATGATTCTCCAAAAGACGAGGGTGCCAACAAAGGTAATGGCGGGGGACTCGCCAATAATGGTCTGGCCAATGGTGGCAGCAATGATAATCATGAGCTCCGAGCCGTAAATCTTTTTGCGGCCTACAGCGTCGGCCAGCCAGCCAAAACCGAGCTGGCCAATGACGGTACCAACTGAAGTAGAGACCTTGACGACGGTCGACGTCGAGGCGGGCAAAGTGGCCGTGCCGCCAATCGTGGACCCCCAGTACACGTACGCAAACATGGAGGTCGCAATGTTGATTGCAAAAATGTCAAACGAGTCCGTCATGAAACCGATACCCGCGACCAGAATGGCCTTGATGTGGGTCCAGCCAAAAGGCTCATTGTCAATCTGCTCGAGGGCGAGGCGGCGGCGCTCGTAGGGGTCCTCAATGTGGGCAAAGTCATTGACGTGGTTTCTAAAGGCGGCGTTACCGCCGGCCGTCATGTTGTCAGCCATTGTACAGAGGGTGATGAAGTGGGTTGAGAGTGAATTGGAATTGGAATAAAATTGCAAGGCAAACCCAGGGCTTTTTATATTTCGGCGAGTTGGAATAATTTTTTTTAAAATTGAGCTCGGCGGCGGCTTTCAAAGAAGAAAAAAAAAATGATCGTGTGCTGAGTTGCCTGTTTGGGCCACGTGCGTCTGCCCTGTCCCAATGCGGCAAATTGGGAGTTTCTGAAAATTTTTCATTTTCAGTCGTTGCTTTTTCAACGGCCAGGACACGCAGACAAGCAGACAAGCAGACAAGCAGACAAGCAGACAAGCAGACAAGCCATTGAGCTGCCACTGCCTAGTGAATACTGTCTTTTGTCGCTAAGCTGCTAGTGCCGTCTGTTTTCAAGGCTCCTGACCTCTTCAATTCCCTCGTTGAATCTGTGCTCTGTGACTGTCTGCAGAAAAACGTGCGCTGCAATAGCCGCGGGTTAAGGCCCTTGCGTGTGCGTTTTGTGTCCCAACGCGGCAGGAGCGCACGTTTTTTGCAAGCAGCCAATCAGAGCGCAGGACTGGAACATGCGGGAAGGGTCTTTCTTCCGACTGGCCCAGGGTCATGTGACTGACTCAATCACGTGAGTAGTAACTACGAGAGCACTGAACAGACAACACAAGAGACTGCTCAGTGCTAGTTCTCAGTGCTGGTTCTCAGTGCTGGTTCTCAGTGCTGGTTCTCAGTTCTGGACTGGCGCTGAGTTCCATGCCAGTCAATCCCAGTCAATGGTCCACGCCCATCTCCCTCGGCTCTTGTGCTCCACTAGCTCACTCATCTGTCCTGGCTCTCTGAACTCGCCGCCACTCCCAAACAAGCCCGTGCTCGCGTGCGCCAGTTCTGTGTTCTTATTGGTAAGTTGCGTGGTACTGCACTCGGTACTACTCTGAGTACTGTATGTTTATGTAATCATTACTACAACTCTTTGGTAAGCACAAGTGGTCTGGAAATAGCACGCACAAAAGACTTTGGCGCTATCGATACACAACACGAACAACACCAAGGACAAATAACTAGATTGAACTGGTCATGGCATACTCAACTAGTAGTTGCTCTGTTTGAACCAGGACACACTTTTGCTAGAGTCGGTTGATTGCCACCGCTGGTGATGGCCAGCAATTATGACAGAAACCGGCACTGACTACGACCGGGACTCAAAAGGGGTCTGACCTAGTTGGCTGTTTAACTAATAGCGTATTTGATGGAAATATTTTTAAATGACTGGAGAACGGACTTGGACCAGAGTTGGACTGGACTAAGGGCGTTTTGCTTGTGCTTTGTTTGGAGGGCCCATCTTGGCGGGTGGCTGGTGAAGTTTTTGTCGGTTTGGGCGAAATGAAGAAAAATGAAAACCTTTTTTTTTTTTTTTTTTTTTTTTTTTGGCAAGCTGAGAAAGACGGGTTCAAGCAAGCTCAGGTATAGCAGATACTTGGATAATAAGTTACAGTACTTTGTATGGGATTTACAAGACAAGCGTACAGAGCCAGTACTGGGTTCTGCCTAGTGAGCTCGGTCGACCCCGCTGGTTGCCATTGCCCATTGCTAATCATGATCTAAAAACCCTAGGGCCTAGGATTAGTTTGCACAAGACTGAGGGTGCAGTAGGTAACTCGGTCAAGCCCGCAAGTTTGGTTCCCAGGAATGACTGTTTGCCTAAGGGTCCAACCGTGCTGGCCTGGATGGAGTACCCTGGCGTTGACTTTTCCCTGTCGTTAGTAGGATTGGCTTGTTCGGGCCAAGTAACTTGAGCAGCCTGGGCCCACGCAAAAATAAACCATGACTCTAACCTACCCACTCTTCTTGGGTTCTAGAATCTAGATTCACACTTTGTTCAGTCTCCAACGTTAGTCTGACCCAAGCATTTTAAGAAACGCAAGCCAAGTCATATCGTGACCTTGCAAGGCCCAAGCGCTAGTAACTTGGCCTATTGGGCCTTGGGCCGCTCTTGGCAGAACCAAGTCCAGCCCACGAACAACAAGAAGCAAAAAAAAAAAAAAAAAAAAAAAAAAAAAAATTCTTGCTCAAACTTGGCAACAGAATGCAAAGAAGGTCTAAGCTTTCGCCAAGGGCATGTATGCGGTTTGGAGGAACCAGGTAAGCCACTACTGGAAGCAGTCGCGAGGATTCTTCAAAGTTGGCAAAGTTCTTGGACATGAACAATGGAGGAGGATTGAACGGTGTTGTTAAAACTTGACAACATACATAGTTGGGTTATTCTGTAAAAATTTGAAGGAAAGTTGGAAGGTTTTTTGGTGCTTTTGATTTGTGTAGATTAAACTACTGGATAAACAGCAAACTTGGATCACCGCTTGTAAATGTTCTTTTGTACAAGGAACAACATGAATTTAAACTAGCAACGGCTTGGTTTTTTCTGGCTTGGATGGACCAGCTTGTAATCCAGTGTTTGTACACGTGCTAGCTGTATAGTGCAGCTAGGTTGAATTTAAAATCCAGCAACGCAAACAACCTGAAATGGTACATGTGACACCAAGCTAGGTAGTTGCACTCTTTTCAAATACAATTGCAAACGAAAAAGACCATGTCAAGTTGTAAACCTGAACTAATGGATATGAAAAGGCGTTACAATTATCTAATTATTCAATTCAATTTTCAACTCCACTGCAAGAGTACGGTTATATATATATATATATTTTTTTTCTGCTCACCATCTTGGCCAAGCCCAGACAGACCTAAACTTTGGTTATAAACAAGCCGTGCTTTGCAATTTTGTTGTAACGAAATAGAAACAAGTGGGTTCACAATGAATTCAGTCTAGCTTACAAGTTATCTCAGCCCTTCATTCACGGCCTTGGGTTAAAACTGGGTCATAGACTGATCACTCGCTCCAACAAGTAGTTTTAAAAACAAAAAAAAAAAAATGATTACTATATTATTTATACCTTTATATCTAATTATATGCTTTAATTTTCAAACTTTTCACCCAGATGCCAAACAACTAACAGCGACAACCAGCAAAGTATTCCAAAAAGCTCACCTGCAACTGAAACGAAAAGTCAACGACAGGTTGCATAGTGCTATGCCATATTAGCAGGCAATATTAAATCGTTACTCTTTGATTCTCAGTGGTATCAAAATTTGTTCTTTTTTGTATTTGCAAAAACGCAAGCTTACCGACTCTTACACCACCAAGCATATTACACCAACCTTTGACTGAATTTTGGCATTGTCAAATATCAACACAAACGAAACAAGAACAAAAACTGCGGCTACGTTTTTGAAGCTAAACGCGCATTGGGCTGCCTTATATCTGCTCTCAATTTACACTCATTTTCAAAAAGCCACTTTTGATTCACTCTACAAGTAATACGTGCTCGCCTACCGAGCAAACAACAACAAAACGACTTACTTTAGCATTCGAGAGCTGGGGCAAGCTTAATGCGTTTTTTTTTCAGGGGCCTATAACAAGCTCGACCCAGAGACAACGTTGCCGGCTTTCATCTCAATCCAGCCGGTAAGTTGGATATTGATTTGTCGATACCTTTGAAACTTAGTTTCTGTTGGCTCACAGGTGCAACAAATGACCCACACAAGCGGCCATAAATTACACCGTTTTATTGAAAAAAGTAGTCTTGATAAAGTTGCAACCCCAGTTGTTCCTAGCAAGTTTTTTTGTGCACTTGGTCACAAACTTTCTCCGTATCTGTAACTTGATTCCAACTTCTTGGTAACAATTCAAACAATATTATAA
Source organism: Geotrichum cucujoidarum (assembly GCA_030566025.1). NCBI lineage: Eukaryota > Fungi > Ascomycota > Dipodascomycetes > Dipodascales > Dipodascaceae > Geotrichum > Geotrichum cucujoidarum. The sequence continues at coordinate 13,666 of JAJMHN010000227.1, forward strand.
AACTAAATGTAGGTCTGGATAGGTATATAGTTTTGTAATAACATTGTACTAATATGGTTGACTGAAATATTGATTCAAAAACAATTTTGCATGAGTTAACCAAGACCTCAGCCCCGCAAAACGACAATTTTGACTTGACGCTGATATGAATCCGGACAAGAACACAGCTTGAAAAAAACATTTTCCAGTAAAAAAATACAATTTAGCATCTAGTTTTCAAGCAATAAACAGGGGAAAAAAAAGAAAAAAAATAGAAAAAAAAAGTAATGATACCACTCTTGTTTTGTGCCTGGCGCACTACTTTCCATAAACCAGTAAAAAGAGTTTTAAATGTAAGAGTTCGACCCGGAGTCGGTCCCGTAGGGAACCGACGAGGGCCGAGCTCTAAGACGGGGGCGAAGTAGACGAGTGAGCGAGTAGACGAGGCGAGGAGACAAGTAAAGTAATTCAATAAAATAATATATTCAAGACAAACGAAGGTGCTAGTCGAGTCTCAGGAAGTAACTGGTCAAGAAAAGGAAACTAAAACTCAAAAAGAAAAAGATATAAAAATAAGAAAGATAATTGAACTGGTCTCAGGGCAAGGGAAAGCTCCATGATAATGAATCTGTGAACATGAGAAATAATCTTGTAGACTTCGTCAACAAGAAAGCTAAGCTCGGCAAGTCAATAAAGAAATAATCTAGTGACGACGAACATCTCAGGACTGGATTCAAGAAGGACAAGACAATCTGTGAACGTGACCATAGGAAGAATCAGGCTTAGGTCTGATTTCTTACATTTATGTAAGAGTTGAAGCCCGGACTCTTACTTAGATCGTGTCTCTTAGTCAATAACTCAATAACTGTCTTCAAACAACACAGACTAACTCTTGTCTGTATCTCTCGATCTCTCAGTTCAGTGCTTAGAAGGTTTTCTTGATCAATGTTGGCTTGTCTTTCAATTATCTGGAATATAACATCTTTATATACTTTTCTAACAAA
>JAJMHN010000228.1:0-14524 GCA_030566025.1 Geotrichum cucujoidarum
GGGCCCGGGCATGCTGGCAACGAAAGTCGATTGCAGCATGCGCTGCTGCGTGGGCACCGAGCTCGGCGGGCGACCTATCCGTCCCGGCGTGTGCTGCTGCTGCTGCTGCTGCTGGGGCGTGGCCGGCAGCTCGGGCGGCGGGTTGCTCGTGCTCGCTGCGCGCGAGATGGGGGTATGCGCCTCTGCCGGCGACATCGATGCAGACCCCGCTGTTTGCGTCTGCGTCTGTCCTTGTGCCGTTGCTGTTGTGGGTTGCTTGGGGGCCGGTTGGGGTGTCTGCGCCGCGGCGGCGGCGGCGGCGGTGGGGAGAGGTCCCGGGGTCGACGTGGTCTTGCCCGGGGTCGAGTTCATGGACGCGAACGTTCTGACCGGCGACGCCGGCTCATCCTGTTTCTGTCCCGTCGCTGCTGCTGATGTCGCGGAAGCCGTGGGGTTCTCGGGCGTCGTCACCCTTTCAGTAGCAGCGCCAACTGCGGCACCATCGCCGCTACCGCTGCCATCCGGAGTCTGATGGATGCTTGCCATTACTATTATTCCAGCTGTCTCGTTTCAATACCAATATAACAAGCTTTTCAAAAGAGTGGAACGAAGAGAAAAGATGGAGTCGTAGTTTGTAATTTTTTTTTTTTTTTTTTCTCGTAGTTGATGGAGAAGGTTTTACACGACGCGAAAAAGGGCTGGACTAAAATCCACGCGCAGCAAGTGGGGTCACGTGAGCGAACTTAGCCAGCCAGGACCTCGGCGACGACGACGACGACGATGAAGAAAGAAATAACTAGGATTGTCTATAAAAGTACACTGAATGAAAAAAAGGTCAAATAAATATAAACCGGCGTCACCCGGTCATGGTTCTTGAGGGAAATTGACGTTCAAAGCCTAAGCCTCAACCGGCTTGAGCTTAAGCGTAAGCACATCTCCGTCCTTGACGTCCCCTCCTAACGTCACGTCGAGCTTTTCATTATATGGCACAAACTGGCCTGTGCGCTCATGGAAGAGTGCCATGCGCGCCTCCGTGGTGTTGGCGGTTTTGAGGTTGAGGTTGAGTGCATCTGCGGCCTTGTCGAGGACCTTGCCCGTGACTGTATCCTTCTTGAAATAAAGCGGCGCTTTCTTGACTGCCGCTGTGGTAGTACTGGTGCCGGTGGTTTGGACGTAAAGGTAGCGCCGCTGCATCAGGGGCACTTTGGGGTCACCCTTGGCCGTGCGTTTGATTTCGGCAATGGCCTTGAGATGGTCTGCGCGGGCGGTGCTCGCCTTTGAGGCCAGGCTCGGTTTCTTCCAGCCCGCAAACACCCCGCCACTGCCACTGCCACTACTGGTGCTGTTGGTGGATGTGGTGGTGGTGGAAGACTTGGAACCGCTCCAGAGATTTTTCAGTTTCTCGAGGGCGGCGTTGTTGGAGGTCGCTTTTGCCTGGGCTTGAGACTGGGCTTTGGCTTTGGATTGAGCGGTCGCTTGGGTCTTGGCCTGGGCGGCCGTTTGTGATGGTGCTGCGGCGGCTGTGCCAGTGCCACCCCGCCTCCGGCCTGCACTTGCCGTCACTGCTGATGCCTGTTTCCTCGCCACTTGCGGTGTTGTCGTCGTCACCACAGTCTTCTTGTCCTTCCCTGTTGGCACACACGCGTGCCCCGCAGGTTTGCGGTGTGCTTCGCAAAAGGTCTTGCCGCAGCCGTCACATACAAACGGGAGGAAATCGAGCTGGCTACACAGGGAGCAGTGCTCGCCGACTTGTAAGAGGCCGTCGGAATTGGTAGCGGGGTTTGGGGAGGGAGGCGTGTTGGCGGTCTTTCCTGTTGACATGGCGTCTGGTCTAAGTGTCTGGTGTCTGGTGTCTGCTGTTTGGTGTCGATGTTGTTGGTTTGAAGGGAATCGATGCTTTTATAATCCCAGGCAGTGGCAAAAAACAACCACACAAACTTACAAATTTCACATACTTTCAACTTACTTACATCTAAAGAACACGCTAGAACGCTAGAAACAACATCATGACAAATTCAATTTTTTATTTATAATTTTTTCATCATGTATATGTGGGTAATTCATTAAGGAAGAAAGATATGACGGGCGTTTTTGTCTATTTGCCCAGGGACTCGAGGTAGGACTTGCGCAGAATGTTCTTCTTGACCTTGCCGGTGGACGTCTTGGGGAACTCGTCAATCACATTAATCTGTATAAAGTTAGCAAGTTTGCATAGAAAGAAATGTTGGGGGGAGTGGTACGCACCTTCTTGGGGATTTGGTAGCCGCCGAGGAACTGGCGCAGCCACTGGCGAATGTCGGCGCCGTCGACGTGCTGGGTGGGGTCCTTGAGACTAAAGTTTTGTTAGTAAGTGAAAGCTTTTGTCTTTGGCGGGGAATACTCACGTAATAAAGGCGTGGGGCACTTCGCCGTAGTGGTCGTCGGGGACGCCAATGACGGCGACCTCGAGCACATTGTGGTACTTGACAATCTGGCTCTCAACAGCGACCGACGAAATGTTTTCGCCGCCGGAAATAATGATATCCTTCTTGCGGTCAAGGACCTCGGCGGCGCCGTCGGGGTGGACAACGGCGAGGTCGCCAGACCGGAACCAGCCGCCCTCAAAGGCTTCGGCGGTGGCCTTGGGGTCGTTGTAGTAGCCCTTGGCGACAATGTTGCCGCGAATGACAATCTCGCCAATGTCCTGGCCATTGTGCAAAACGGGCTGGTCGAGCTTACCGTCACGGACAACCATCATGTTGGAAGCGGTAAGGAACGAGTTGCCCTGGCGGGCCATGAGCTTGAAGATTTCTTCCTCAGAGAGCTTGTTCCATTCCTCGAGGTAGTAGCGGCGGGCAAAGGGGCCGTAGGTCTCGGTGAGACCGTAGACGTGGACGGGCATGAGGTTGTGGTAAATCATGTCGGCAAAGAGCTTGGCTGAGGGAGGGGCAGCAGCGACAATGACATTGACCTGGTGCTCGAGCTTGACGGCCTTTTTCGAGTTGAGCAGCATGGTGTTGACGGTAGGGGCAGCGCTGAAATGGGTAACGCGTTCATTGACAAGCAGGTCCCAGACGTAGTCGACCTCAATCTTGCGCAAGCAAACGTGGGTTCCACGGGCAGCAGTAACGGCGTAGGGGTAGGTCCAGCCGGCGGCGTGGAACATGGGCAGGGTCCAGAGGTAGGTAGCACGGTTGTTGCCGCGCGAGTCCTGGCAGTTGAGGTTGCACTCAACGACCTGGGCCAAGCTGGCCATGTAGACTCCACGGTGCGTGTACTCAACGGCTTTCGGGTTGCCAGTGGTACCACTAGTAAAGAACAAACCAAGGGTAGAGTTTTCGTCAATGTGTTCAACGTCGAGATCGTCCCAGTTATTAGAATCAGAATTGTGCTGGTTGGCGAGCGCCATGCCCTCTCTTACAGCTTTTCCATAGGCACAGTTGACTGCATCAACTTCATCGTCAGCGACATCCTGGTCAACAATGACCTTGCGGTTGGGCAGTTCGTCGGCGAGCGCTTCAAAGTCCTTGTCAACAATAACGAGATCAGCATCACCGAGGTCCATAATGTAGTCAATTTCCTTTTTAGTGAGACGGTAGTTGACGCCCATGACAATGGAGCCGGCGGCAGAGGTAGCAAAGAGAGATTCAAAGTGGGCAGGGGTGTTAGGGGCGAGAATGGCGACACGCTTGTATCCGTGGTGTTTAAAGTAGTATGCCAGGCCGCGCACACGGTCAGCTAGCTCCTTGTAGGTACGCGAGTATTTGCGTTCGGAGCGCGACTTGTGGACCAGACCCTTGGCGTTTGGTTCCAGGAGCGCGGTTCTAGCGAGGAAAAACGCCGGGTTGAGCTCGTGGTTGTTTGGCAGGGGTTTGACCTTGTGCGGGTTCGGGGCCAGCGGGGCGGGCGGAGGGGCGGTGAAGGGCTTGCGCTGGGCCTGTGTAGACGCTGGGCGGGAGATGTGGTTGAGCAGCTGGCCGAGGCGGTTGACCGCAGGCATGACGCGCGTTGTGCGCAGTAAGCTGGTCATGGCGATGAAGTGTGATGAAGATGATGTAGCAAATATAGAAAAAAGGGATTTTGAAAAAAAAAAAAAGTGGAAAATGGGCAGGTTATTTATACGGGGACCCCCAAAGAGAGCCCCTCTCACCGGCGGGCAGGAATGGGCGTTGGTGGTGGAGGAAAATCTGGAGAAGTTTGGGTTTGAGCTCCGCGGGGCATGGGCCTGGCAAAGTGCTTTGCGTCACAAGTAAAAGGCGGTGCTGGAGAGTGTTGGCCTAGACCTTGACTGGCACTGAACTGGCGCTGAGCTGGCACTCGAGACTTGTGGCTCTTCTGTTCATATGCCTGGTTCATGTCCCAGTCATGGTCCTGGGTCCCCGTGCTTGTCGGGTTTGTCTGGCCTGGCTGGCGATGTTGGCTTGGACTCGGCGTTGAGGGGCGCCAAGTCCCGGCTTTTAATTTGGGGACCCTCTTTTAGTACGTGCTGACTAAGCGCACAGTCAGCACACAGAACAAGTCTGGGGAAAAAATGGCCATGATCAATGATGATGACTGGTGATAAAGATGGCGACAGTTGTGAAGATGGTGCATGTTGTGAGGCAGAACTGAGCACTGGAGCACCGGAGCGCCGGACATAAAGACTGGTGTTGTTGCGGCCTTGACTCTAGGCCAGCCCGTGGGTGTTGACTTGTGTGCCTTGTGTTGCCCAGTATTCTTGTCAAGTTAAATCGGAGCCTTCCGCACGCGCCCTCCGAGAACTCGCGACTTGTGCCACCAGAAACACCGCCGTTTCCGTCTTCTGCGCCCTTGACTAACGCCAGTGCGCGTCAGTTACATAATAAAGGCCAGCGGTTCTAGTTGAGTTGTTTCTTGTTCAGCCGTGCAAGCAAAGACCAGCCGTGGTGCTTGGTCCGGGCAGTTGTTCTTAGTCAGCGCCCCGGAGCGGCCAGGCCGAAACCTCCTTGAAATTAAAAGACCCGCAGCAAAGTTGAACAAGCACAAGACAGCTGGATTGTTCGGCGTAAATGGCGTGGTGGCCTTCAAGTGTTTCTCTTATTTTCATGGCTAGTTCTCCGTCAAAACCTTGGACGTGGAATGGTCCAAGTGTCTGCGCCGTTCAAATGGAAGGGTCACCAAGTCACAGCAGCCAGATCAGATTCAGCTCCAAATAACGACAACCTCCTGGAACAGCAAGTCCATCAACAACTCCTAGTCGACGACGTGGGTAACTACTTAGTGGGCATGGCTTTCTACGGGAATTACTCATGCCTATATAGTATAATGTTTATTGATTGGAATTAGGAGCTTGCTTGTAGACTCGAGTTTAGACCAAGGTATCACAATGAGCAGAGAATCTGCATTCTCCAAAGAACGTAAGTACCTGTTGTGAGTTGTAGCAAATACTCGGACCAGCGGTAGAAAATAGTCCTTGTTCAAAGCTTCAAACTCGGCCGTTGGGCCAGTTTATAATCAAGTAGAAATAAGTACTTGGTAGAACTAAACATTAATTACAGTTTTATAAAAGAAACTGGATTCAATTGAATCAACAACCAGAGTCATGTCAGCTTGTAACTGGAATTGTTCAACAGAGAATTAAAAAGACAGCGTTTGATCAACTCGGTCAATTCCTACGAATATAAAGACTTTTAAGCAGTAACAGCTTTCGTTGTTTGAGTTTTATAAAGCCAGTAATACATGCAACCAGAGACAGGAATATTTCTCGGAAATGGAAAATCCTGGCTGTTGACGACATTCAATTAAAGTGCTCCAACAACAATTCTTGATCATATCAATTGACAGTTGTCGTAAACTAAAACCTCCAATATTAGGCCTTCAATTGCAAATCCATTTGAAATTTCTTGTGGTAGCTAAATCGACAATGCACAAAAAGCTCCCCAAGTTTCCCAAACAAGCACCGGACCCAGAAGTTCACGCGGTCTGGTTCCTAATTATCCACGCCTTGTGACTGCCCTTCTGGATTTCCCCATACTTTTCTTGACTTTCTGTTCCTGCAAAATTTCAAACCCGCGCTGTTTCCTTCTTTTGCGGCCTGAATGCCACGATATTTCCAGGAATGTTGGTAGCTGGTCCATTGTATCCAAATCGCGCCTTTGCAGCAAACGCTTTGTAGATAGTTGAAATTTCCGACCTGATGCTTTGAAAAATCAACAGCGCTTACATAATCATAATACCACTACTTACATAAACAATGCAAAAAATATACCAGAAATGAAGCCTGGACAAGAAAAATTTTCAATTCCACCTCTTCTTCCTCTCCACCGCAACGTCCAAACCCCTTCATTTCATCCCACAGTAACACTTCCCTTGCAGAAATGTCTGTTGCTTCTAAGAACCTCTTCTCCATTCTTGGTGACGACGCCGAGGAGACCCCCCGTGTCTCCTCCGGCCCCGTCCGCGAGGTTGTCAAGCAGACCACTTCCTCCAAGAAGGCCGATGCCGCCCCTGCCCCCCGCGCCGGCGGCCGTGCTGGCAACAACAACAACAACAAGAAGCCCGCTCCTACCGGCAACGAGGCTGCTTTCAAGGACCGCAACGCCGGCCGCTCTGCCAACCGCTCCAAGCCCACCGACGGCCCTGCCCCCAGCAACAACAACAACAGACGCCAAAAGAACCCGCGCCCTGACAGACACTCGCAGACGGGCAAGGTCGACACCGCCAAGAAGGTCCACCAGGGCTGGGGCGACGACAACAAGAAGGCCGAGGACGAGGCTGCCGGCGAGAAGATTGCCAAGGACGAGGCTGCCGCTGCCGCCGAGGAGGAGGCCACCCCCGTTGAGGAGCCCGACACCTCCGTGACCCTTGAGCAGTACCTCGAGGAGCTCAAGATCAAGGCCGCCGAGGCCGACGCCGAGAAGCAGCTGCGCAAGCCCAATGAGGGCGCCGACGACGCCAAGTGGAAGACCACCAACGCCCTCGACAAGAAGGACCAGGAGGCCTTCTTTGCTGCCTCCAAGGCCAAGACCCTCAAGACCAAGTCCAAGAAGGAAAAGGTCCTGCTTGAGATTGACGCCACTTTTGCTCCTCCCTCTTCTGGCCGTCCTGAGCGCAGCGAGCGCAGCGGACGTGATGACCGCCGTGGTGGCCGCGCCAGTGGTCCCCGTGGCGGCCGTGCCGGCCGTGGCCCCAGCGACCGCAAGAACGCCGGTCCCTCCTCTGCCTCCAAGGCCAAGTCCGTCAACATTGCCAACCCCGACGACTTCCCCGTCCTCGGTGCTTAAACAAACAAGCAAACTGCCAAACTAAAACGAAAAAATTGTCGAATGTTAAGTACAAAAAGTTTTTTTTTTCTTTTCTTGTTAATATATCTCACAGCACCACCATTGCACCCCCTTGCCATCCCATCTTTTGGTCTTGACTGACTTCATTTTTAACGCGTCCCCGTCTCTTTTATTTACGAATTTTTTACTCAATAAAAAAAGAATCGAATTTGAATTATAAAAAAAAAAGGGTTCCACTCTTTAACGAATTGATGTAGAAGGCTCAAGAAACATGTTGATTGATTTACACCCAAGCAAACAATTTCATGTCATGGCATGTTCCAATCAACCAGTTCCATCTTAGGCATGATATTTCAAACCCTGGGCTTTTGCTCTTGATTTCTTATTGGAGCATTGATTGATAACTTCAACAACAAACTTGATTGTAAATCTACTTCAAAACCTTTTTTTTCTTGTGTAGACATCAATGAATTGGAGCAATGCCATGACTAGCTATCTGATCCAGTTACCCAGTGAAAATAATACAAGCTTGGCATGATCAATGGCATTGGCATTGCATTTAAAGAATAAGTGAATTGGACATGAAAAAAAATAAAAACTAATTAAAACATTGAATAAAGTGGAAATAATAAAATACTAGTAATAAAAATTAAATAAAAAAGACATCATGAAAAGAAATAAAAAGTATAACAGACGCCAAACAACATTATTATCCCTGCAAAGGTACCAACTCCTTTGCAAAATAAAAGAGAGGAAAAAAAAAAAAAAAAAAAAAAAAAAAAAAAAAAAAAAAAAAAAAAAAAAAAAAAAAAAAAAAAAAAAAAAAAAAAAAAAATTCAACAATATTCCCAAAGCAAAGCAACAGAAAAAGCAAAACAAACAAGGAACTGGAAGGGGTTTCGTAAACTGAACATGAAAAAGACTAGGGCCGGGGCCAAGAACAATCGGCCAATTACTCAAGAGTAAGATCGCAGCTGGAATAGAGCCGCAATCGCGTCTTCTTCGCGACCGCCAATCTGTCCATTGTTTGACGCACCTTGAGCGGCAGGACCCGCAGCCACTGGTGCATTGCGGAGCGAGCTGGTCGCCGCCTTGGCAGAGGCCGCCGGGTGGTGGTTCATGTTGTAAAACCCAGTCGGGTCCGCACCGCCGCCCACGCTGCTAGGCCCGCTGTGGGCTTGTGGCGGCATGGCCATGGACGCGCGCCGCAGCGACTCGGCGCCCATGGACTGCCAGTCTTCCTCGTCTGTTTCGGAAAGGCGCCGGCGCGGGCTGCGGCTTCCACTGCCACCACCGTTGGCTCCCGCGCGGTTCACTTTCTGGCGCATCTTTTCCTTGCGCAGCTTGCGTTTGCGCTCGGCTTCGGCATCGTCGAGCTCCAAGTCGCCCGCAATGGCCAAGTCGTCGTCGTCATAGTCGTCCAACTCATCGTCCATATCATCCAAGTCGTCCATGTCTTCTTCGTCGTCGCTCTCGGCGTCGACATTGTCCTTGAACGCCATGCGCGAACGGTGGATACTGGACCGACGACGCTGGCGACGGCGGTGGGCAAGCATGGCCAAAGCTCCGGGCGAGCTCTTGGCAGGCGCAGGAGCGTCATCATCGTCCCAAACCGAGGTGGCCTGTGACCGTAATGACGCAGCGGCAAGAATAGACGCGGGACTCGAAGTGCCATCCACAGGTCTCAACAGTGGAGACACTGGTGGCCGCATGGACGGCGATGCAATGTTTGAAGACTCGCGTCGACGACGAGGGTTCTGAGCGCCATGCATGAGCGTCGAAGCCGAGGCAATTGGCGAGTCTGTCTTCCGCGCAGCCCATCGGCCCCAACCGACCTTATCAAACCTCACTTGGTTGACAGGGTCGACAGAGTCAAGGGCAGAAATGATGAGTCGTCGTTGCTTGGAAAGAGACAGCTCGCCAAACCCAGGAATGGTGAGCGCCAAATGCGAGGTAATGTGTCTAATGGGTAGGGGGCCCTGGACCAAAAGCAGGTTGGCGAGCTTTTCAGGCGTCACAGACGCTGCGGCAGCAAGGGCCAGGGGAGAGTTGGTATTGAGCGGTCCCAACGCGCCGTTAGCACCAGCACCACCAGCTTGGGCTCCCACGGTGGGGCTCGACGTTGAAGGACTGTTGGTCCCGCTTGGGCCTTGGTTGGTTACAGTTTTCAGGGACGAGGATAGGGAACCAGAGGGTTTCGCCAGGATGGACGCTGGCGACGAGATGGCCGACGACGAGGAGAACCTGCGTGGGGTGGGTTTGGAGGCAGGTTGCTTGTGCGAGGATGGGACGGTAGGCAAGAGTTGTTGTGGCGTTGACAGCGACGCTGGTTGGCCCGAGGAGGTGGCCGCGGCCAACAGGGACCCCAACGAGTCTGATTTGGTGTGCGCGCCAAACCCGGGGGACGTTGACTTGCGGTTTGCATTGAAACTGCTCGAGAGCTGTGAGGTGTTGCGGTAGGACGACGGCGGGGTTGGGGTGGTGAACTGGGGCGAGTCAGTGCGCGTGTTGTTGTGGTTGTGAATTTGGCGGTTTGGGTTTAAAGGGGATGAGGAGAATGAGGACGGGGAGGAAGAGAGGGGAGGAGATATGACCGACTTGGCGGCGATGTTGATGGAGTGCAAGGGCGACGTGGACTGGGGGATGGTGGCAGGAGACGGCACGTCCGCGTTGGAGGCCCGAGCAGCGCCCTTGGCGGAGGACTGGTCGTTTTTCAGAGCCAACGAGAGGGCTGACATGGCTGAGTTTGTGGGGATTGTGGCGAAAGCGTGCACTGGCAGAGAACGAGCAGCTTATCAAGCGGAACAGGGACAGGCGCGTAGCAAATAGACTGAGAATAGAAGAAGTAGCTTGAGAGTAGAAACGGAACTAGAGCGCACGGGGTATCAAGGCACAATTGAAGGATCTTGCGAGGGTTGTTGGAAAGGAAAGGGAGAAGGAAAGCAGTGAAAAGTGAAAAATAACGAAAAATGAAAAATGAAAAATAAATTAAATGCCAGACCTGGCCTTGGACACTGGGCCAGGACTCGGACTACAAGTGTATTTAGAAGGCATTTAGACTTGCTTTAGGCCACGGCAGAGACCGCTTAGGCACTGCGGGCGCCGTCGTTTGAGCCCGTTTGGCCCCGGTTTGATTGTGTTTTCATGTCGCTGAAATGACGGGTCCGTTAGCGCTGCATCATGCTACGCGTCATGGGTCTACAACCAGGTTCGGGGGCGTGTTTTCTTGGACCGTCCGAGCCAGCTGAAGCCATTCGCAACAAGACCAGCGCTGCCCGAGGCTCTTCTCGGTGTCGTCGTCGCTGTCTCTGCTGCTGGGTCAACGGCCAAACGTGGGCGCTGTCATGGTGGCGCGTAAACTGCGTATCTCTCCGCGTTTCCTGCGTTTCCTGCGTATGCTTGTGTATCATGCCCCACTGCACCACTGCATCAACTGGGTTTCTGTTCTGGCAGTGCCGGAACCGTCCAGGCCGAGCAGTTCACATGATAAATAACGTAACTAAGGTTCCAGTTCAGCTTGGTCAGGCTTTGGTAGCCGGTTTGGGAGCCGAAGAGGGCCGCAGTGGGCCGTTGTGGGCGCGCGCATTGGCAACGTGGTTGGCTGGAGTCCATTTGGTCATAAGACTTGGGACTTGGAACTTGAGACTTGGAACTTGGGACTTGCGCCTTGGGACTTGAGACCTCGGAAATTAAGGGAACTTCCAAACCTTCCAGAGTACCCAGTACGAGGAGTATCCAGAGACAGAAACCCTCAGCAAGTAACTGCGAGTACTGAGCAGTGACGCACGCCAAGGAAAGTTCTCGCAAAGAAGGCCCCAGAACAATGCTGTCAAAGTCTTGAATACGCCTGAACAATGAAGTACCAGCTAGACCCATTTGTGCCCAAAACGGCATTGAACAGCCTTGTTGGCGCCTTGTTCTTACGTCTCAGACTTTATGTGGACGCAAGGCTGAGACCTGTTACACGCCCGGATACATCTGTTGCAGTTCCTCTCCCCACAGAACACCCGCCTGGAACAGCCATGAACCCTAATTCAATTGCTGGACAAGCCATTGAACATGAGCCCAGGTCTCTTTGCCGAATGTATATAAGAAAGACTGCCGGCCCTCAATTGCTTCAATCAACAACAAGTGTCTATACACATCAGCCTACCCAATTAAACCAACCAACTAATAACTGAACAAACATGTCTGACGGACAGCAAGACCGATCGCTCTCATCCAACCTCATGAACATGGCCGCCAAGCAGGCCCTCGGCGGCGGCAACCACAACAATAACGGCGGCGGAGGCGACTCCAACCAGCTCATGGGCATGGCGTCCAAACTCATGGGCGACAGCAGCAGCGGCAGCGGCAGCAGCGGCGGCTCTGGAGGCATGCTGGGCAGCCTCATGGGCGGCGGCAACAGCAACCACAATGGAAACAACAACAACAATGGCAACAACAACAACGGCAACTACAGCAGTAACGAGCACTCGTCGAGTAGCGGCGGTGGACTGATGGGCGGTATCTCGAGCATGCTTGGCGGCGACAAGCACAAGAAGCACGAGAACCAAGGCGGCAACCAAGGAGGATACGGCGGCAACCAAGGAGGGTACGGTGGCAACCAGGGAGGATATGGTGGCAACCAAGGCGGGTACAATGACGGTCCTGGTGGCTATGGAGGCAACCAAGGAGGCCACGGCGGCGGACGTCACCACGGCGGCGGCAACCAAGGTGGTTTCAATGACGGCCCTGGCGGCGGCTACGGTGGTGGCCAGGGAGGCTACGGTGGCAACCAGGGTGGTTTTAACGACGGCCCTGGCGGCGGCGGCGACGGTTTTGGAGGCAACCAGGGAGGCCACGGCGGTGGACGCCACCACGGCGGCGGAGGCAACTTTGGGGGCAACCAAGGTGGCTTCAACGATGGCCCTGGCGGCTATGGAGGAAACCAAGGAGGATATGGCGGTGGCCAGGGTGGCTACGGTGGGAACCAGGGAGGCTACGGCGGCAACAACCGGTTCTAAGCCTTGGGTCTTGCTATCATGCCTTGCCGATGAATTGTTAATTGTACCTGAACTGTTATTTATTGAATTGACTTGATATTGAATTGAATTTTGTTATTAGAGGTGAGGAGTATAAGAATCACAGGACTAGTCAAACCAACACTAAACTAAGGCCCCTTGATTTTGATCCTCGCGACTTGAACCTACAAGCCCAGTTCAATTGTTCAATCTCAATGCTTCGATTTCGTTCATGATCTCCCGTTTGACAATTCTAGTTTGTTGACCCAAGCCAGGCACAGACATGGAATTTATTTAGGTATTTATTTAGGCAACAAATTTTCGTCCTGCGCCGCTTCAAGAAACCTGGCCCTTGGCGCGTGCAGTGCGCTGGGCCGTAACTTACATGGCTTTGCGGTGCCTGGCCTGGTCGTACCTGGGGACATGCCATGCCATGCCATGCCATACCGCGCGTTGCTGCTGCTGCTGCTGTCCTGCCCTGTGCAGTCCTGTTGGTTGGTCATGCCGGCAGCCTAGCGTGGACCGTGGAACCGGGGAGCCTTGGAGCAGAAATTAAGCGGCAAGTTATTATACCGCAGACTTGAGTCGACTTGGTTTTGAGCGTGTGCGTGCGTCGAAGCGTGAGAACGTATCTGGACCCTAAGCCTTAACCCAATAACCAAGCCTAATCAAATCAATCAAATCTAGTTAGTTAGTTAATTATGGCAAGGGGAAACAGATTCGAATGCCAATACAAGCCAGTTATCATTGATTGACTGTATTTCTGTTGGCGTTCCAAAGCTTTGAGGCTGTGGTGGTAGCTGGGTTTGAGTCGCATCGTGGGACAGTCAAACCAAGGCGGGTTGCACAAACTGGCTGGATTGGGGTTTGAAACGCCGCTCAAGGCCCAGCCTGCCCACGATCTCTGGGGGGTCAGGCCATCATTGATCACACAAGGCCGGGGTTTGGTTGCGGGAAAGGCGTGCATAGTTCTGCAGTACTGGGCCGGCTGGCCGCCCGTGATAGCGATAGCAGTAGTCCATTGCCTTGGCCCTTGTGTTATAAGATCAATGGATCATGTAAACATGGCCTGAGACTTGTCAAAAAACGGGGCCAGGCCCAGGCATCGTCAGGGCAGGCCAGCCAGGGCGGTTTTGTTTTGAATACTTGGATTGAACTATTTCATGGAGCTATTGACGGGGCTTATGCTGGCTTGGTCATGGATGTACAAACGTGCTGATTTTGTGGGCTTCTGGCGTCTGAAACGACCAGAACCAAGTTGCTGACCGGGTGTGCGTCCGACATCGTTGGGCTAGAGACTGGGGGCTGATGGAATGGTGTTTGCCCTGAGCGGATGAACCAGCGTGCTAAACTACAAACTACATTGATGAGCTAACTAGATTGGACTGCGAGTTAACGGGCTTGGTCAGGGTCCCCAATCAGCCGCTAAAAGCCTTTGTTGGCCCGTTCGTACCTTGAAAAAGAACACCGTCCACACCAACTAAGAACAAAGAGCCCGATGTTTGTTGCTGCGGTGCCGAGGTGGTTGCTGAACCTTTTAGCGGCGTTGTTATAGAGCATGTTGAGCTGCATGGAAAGTCCAGCCTTTTGTGATCCGCAAGGGCCGCTAAACAAAACACACAAGCCAGTGAGTTGAGTTTACAATCAATTGGAAACCTCGTTCCAAGACCTGTTTGGTGATTTACCAAGTTTACTTGTAAATGAGTGATTTCTAGAGCAGTGGAAGATTGATTGATTTATTATTTGCCTTTGTTGGCTCGATCCATGAACGTTGCGGCCTGATCTGGCGGCCAACAAGAAAAACAATGGCAAGACGCAAGAAAGAGTGCCATGTTTGGTTCAATGTTTCTTTGGACAACCCCAGCGTAAGAAAAGTATTATACGAAATAATTATTGTGGCCAGATCGTCAGGGCAGGCCTTTAGTTGAGTGAGGGGGCTCGAAAAAGGCAAGTTGCTGGACCAGCCAGCCGGTCATCCAGTCAAGGCCAGCTTGTGATGCACTGGAGTCTCAACGACCATGGATGCTGGAACAAGATGGGCCCAGCTAGTCCAGCCAGTGCACATTGCACATTGCACAATATACTCGCAGATTGGTAGCTAGTTCAACAAGGAACCCGAGCCAACAACAAGAACCAAGAAAAAACGCACCTAGCCCTGATGGCTAGTTTGCACTGGCGCAGACAGCATTGAAATCCGTTTCTCTACTAATCTCGTAAGTAGTTCAATCTACATCGTGATGTGTAGTTTATCTCTAAGTCTTGAACTGCTCGTATTTTTCCCTGAAACTTCAAGCACTTTTCTACACAACGTTGCGTAACCCT
>JAJMHN010000229.1:0-14252 GCA_030566025.1 Geotrichum cucujoidarum
CGACCCGCCGCACCCGGACCTCCCGCGCGCGGGCTGCAGCGAGCTGCTCTCCGCACTCCAAACCTACGCCATGGAGATGTTCACGGCGCTGGGGTACAGCCAAACGAGGGCGTTCCACCGCGGCGACGAGACCGCGCTGCTGGCGCTGGGCGTGCTGGTCGAGGAGTGCGTCAAGGAGATGCTGGGCCCCACGGGACACCAGACGTACATGCAGTTTGAGGACGACGCGGAGGACGGCCGGCGCAAGAGCAGGGAGGCGCGGTGGCGCGAGCCCGTCGTTGTGCCGCCGCCCGAAGAGGACGAGGACGAAAACGAGGACGTGGACATGGCGGACGAGGGCTCAGCGACGGCGTCGTCAGTCACGTCTGACCCAGACTCGGACCCAGACGCGGTGCCCGAAGTCTTCGTCCCCGGGTCCTACGACTTCTCCGGTGGCAGGCCCCTGCCCCGGCTTCCCCGTCCAACTGTAATTCCCCCTCGCAAGAAGCAAATTTTCCTCCTTGAAGACCAAAAGTCAATGAACAGCTTCATGGACGTGGTCAAGCGCGACAATCCCGACATTTGGGGTCCCCAGGAGGAGTAACGTTTATTTATTTAAATTTATTGTCACATAGCATTGTAATTTATTATTTTGATTTTTGAATATTATAATATTAGATTGATTAGAGAAGAAGAAAAAAAAATGTCAGACAGGAGTAAAACAAACGACCATAGCTGGGGAGACAGAAAGGAACATGAAAAAAAGAAGTAGATTGATAAATAATAAAATAAAAAAAAAAACCGAGTTTTCTTCAGCGAGTAAAGAAGAGCAAACGACTTGTTCTTGTTGGTGCTATATTGCGTGTGGGGGTCGGTTAGCGCTTGTAGGCCGCAGACGGTGGTTGGGCAGGCATGTTTGCCATTTCGTAGCTGTTGTCAAAGCCCGGCGAGTTGCCCTGCGGGTTGGTGTTTCCACCGTAGTTGGGAGGCGGGCCCGGAGGGGGTCCGTAGTTTGTTCCCTGAGGCGCCCCGCCGCCGCCTGGCGCAACGTTGTCACTGTGTGCGACCCAGTTGCCGTTCGAGTCGTAGTAGCCCGAGTTGGGGTCCTCGCCGTGTCCGCCTGCGTACGCATTGTCCATGTTGCCCTCGCGGCCATTACCGCCGTAGGGAGGCGCCGGGGCAGGACCCCCGTACGCCTGATTGTTGTAGTCGTGCTGCGATTGGTGGTAAGAGGGCGGTACCATCCAAGCGGTTCCGTAGATGGGCGTGCGGCCCTGGCGCGCGCGACGGCGCGACGACGTGCACATTACGAGCACGCAGAGCACAAACACGACAATAATAACGCCCAACAGGACCCAGCGTCCCCTACATGAAACCAAAACGTCTGTTAGCCAAGGCTGAAAACTCTAAAAATTGGGGTATGGAGGCACAACATAGCGCGGCATTGCGAATTATGTGCAATTCATGATGGACTTACCAGCTGTACCACCGGCTGTTGCAGCCGCTGCCGTGGCAGTAAGACGAGAACCCTGGATTAGTCGAGATTAGTTTCTGAACGGCAGACCGCACCTTTAAAACAGAATTGGAGCGCAAGGACGTACACTGGCGCTTGGCTAGCGCAGCTGCCGCTGCTTCAGTCAAAATCAATCCCATTGTATGTTCGTTGTGTCGCAGTCGATGTATTCTAAAGGTGTTCCGAGAGAAGAATAAAGACGTTTTAACTGGGGCGATGGTTGAAAATTAGGGAGAAGGAAGAGAAGAATAAAGAGAAAGAGCGATGACCAAATAAAAAAAAAAATAAAAAAACACAAAAAAATTAAGGTTTTTGGTCCAAGGCGGAAGGAAAACAGATTCAAGGCGGGAAAGCGCAGAGGAACGGCCAAACAAGCCCGGCACGGTGAAGCAGAAAGGCGAAGAGGTGGGCGCTGGGATTTTGGAGAAGTTCAGGTAGGAACGGGCGCGGGTTTTATAGCGTTTCGTATGGGAGAAGGTGTCTGGGGAGGCGCTGCAGGGCGTGGTACGTGCGCAGAGCAGGGCTGAGCAGGGCTTGTGGCAGATTCGCTTATACCGAACACCGAACACCGAACAAGAGCCACCAGGGGATTTCAAGACATATTAGTATTAGAATTAGTATTATGGAAATATAAAACAAAGTAATCAACAAATATCACTGTGGTAGAAGAGAATATACCGGAATTATTTTTTGAAGGTTTTTTTTTTTCAATGTGCGAGGGAAGGACTCTAAACAAACAGAGGGTAAAGGAAAGGAGGAAAAGAACGAGAGAAAGAAAGAAAGACCTAGTTCTGGGTCTTGAGGAGGATACTGGCGCGGGTAACGCCCTCGAGCTCGCTGCTGAACCGCATGCGCTCGCCGCTCATGCGCACCCGCTCCATGCTTTGGCGGTACGCTTCCAGACCACCGCCATCGGCCTCAAGGTCCGCAGCACCGGCATCCTGGCCGGCGGCGGCAGTGGGCGAGACCGACGTCGTCGAGTTGCTCATGCCGCCGCCCATGACCTTGTCGTTCATAAACTCATGTCCAGTGGTCTCGTCACCGCCGTCGGCAAAGGGGTCCGGGCGGTTGAGAACGTAGTCGTACTTGTGCTGCGCAACCTGCTCGCGGATAATGTCAATGTCGTCGGGCAAGTACATCTTTTGGTAGCACTTGAGGGTCCATCGGGGAAAAATACACGTCACTACCGTCAAAAGCAAGTAAGCCCAAAAGGAAAGCGATCCATACACTTCTGGCGCTGCCTTGTAAAAGGGCCCTGACGCGGCAAATGCAGTGTAAATACCCGTCCAGAAAAAGACAAGCAAACTCGAAATACACACAACAAGAAGAAACGCCCAGTCCCACATGTACTCGTTAATCAGCACGTAGTTGTTGCAAGCAATGATGGCTGACGTTGCCACAAACACACCATATGCCTCGCGGTAGTTGTTTTGGTGTCCCGATGCGCTAATGAATCCGCCGGTCCAAAACAAGCAAAACGCGAAAAAGTAGCACACGGCTGACTGGTAGAGACCGTCCACAATGTAAATCCAAAACTTCCACATGCTCCACTCCTTGCGCAGAATACCACGTTGATAGAGCTGGGGGACTTCCTCAGAGATGCGGTGGTTAACGTCCTGGTCAAGGAAACCCATGAAAATCACAGGCAGCGACGTGAACGCCAAGTTAAACAGAGTAATGTAGGTGTAGTCAAACAGGTAAGAAGTGTCAAAGTTGTTGTGAATACCGTACCAGAAAAGCGTCAGAGTGAAAACAACATTCTTGAAAAACAAGTTGGCAGTCATTTCAGTCAAACGGCGGTAATCCCAGCGGCCATGGACAAGTAACAATCGAGACAAGAAGCGAAACTGGCCAAAGGCGTAGTCAGAGGACATTACCGCTTGTCGGCCCTCGACACCAGCGATACCCACACCGACATCGGCCTCCTGAATCATGGCCACGTCGTTGGCACCGTCACCAATGGAAAGAGTCGTAACGTCCAAGGTCTTCTTGACCGCCGACACAACGGCAGCCTTTTGCGAGGGGGACACACGGCAGCACAAGACACTCTTGCATTGCTTACCAAGGAGAACAAACTTGTTCAATAATTCCGGGTTGAGAACTTGAGCAAGGGCGTCACCGTCAACAACCATGGCAAAGCGAGACGAGGGCACACTGTGATCAAGCTTGGCTTGAGCGATAGCTTCTTCACTGTAAGTGACACCCACCTTTTGCAGCAATCCGTCCAAAATAGACTCGACCTCGGCTTCAGACTTGTCCTTAAACTGCAAAACAAGCAGCTCCATGGAGTTGTTGAGCAAGTTGCAAGAAAATCCAATGTTGATGGCAGTCTCGACCTTGTCACCAGTAAGAACCCACAGCTTGATGCCGGCACGTCCAAGGACCTCGATGGCTTCAGGGACACCATCTTGGAGGCGGTCCTCAATGGCTGTACCACCAATCAACTGCATGTTACGCTCAATCTCATCAGCAACCTCCTCCATCTTGTCTTCACGGTTCTGAAGAGCCTGCGAGGCAGTCTCATGACGCTTGGCCCACTCCTGGTACTCGGCCTCCGAGAGCTCCTTTTCGGCCAAGCAGAGTGTGCGCAAACCTTCATTGGCAAACTCCTCCAAGTGGTCAGCGGTAGCTTGACGCAGCTCCTGCTGGGCACCGGGGGAAAGACGCTGGTAGATAATGTTATCGGCGCCCTTGCAAAACAAAAAGATGCGTCCATCGGGCATGCGGGTAATGACACTCATTCTCTTACGGGTAGAGTTGAACTCCAAAGTGCACAAAATGTCGTACTCTTGAGCCTCGCCGTGTCGTTTAACAATAACACCATTTCTGGTACGCTCAGTCAGTGCGTAGCCCATGTCCTTGGCAGTGGCAACTAACGCACTTTCGTCGGGGGACTGTGCCTTGTAAATCAGTTTTCCAGAGTCGTCGTTGGCAGTTTCAGGCAGGACGGAATGACACAGAGCCAACACCATCCAGAAATGGTCCACGTTTTGAGCTTGCTCAGGACCAGACTCGCCCTTAATGTCACGCACAGCGGCAGAAGAAACAAAAGTGATTTCATCGTCGTAGAGTTGCTTGTCGTCATAAAGGCCGCGCAGTTCGGAAATCATGCGGGCCTTGTCCTGAACAATGTCATGCTGGATGCGCTGGGTCATTTCCTCAGAGTGCTGACCGTCACGTTTGAGCATGCCGATTTGGGCTTCAGTGAATGCCAAACCGTACGATTTACCAGCAATGGTGCACTTTTTAAACTCCATGACGTTTTGGGTCAAGGTACCTGTCTTGTCGGAAAAGATGTACTCAATCTGGCCCAAATCATCAGAAATAGACCAAGACTTGGGAGTACATGGGTAGTCAATCTTGTCGTAGTACATGTGAATATCCGAAAAAATGAAAAAGGCGTGAAGAGTCTTGGCGATTTCAATGGTAATGTAGAGCGAAATGGGAATCAAGTTCTGCATCAAAATGACGGCAGCCCAAAAGGTCACAAAACCGGTGACAGCAGTGTTGGAGCCACCAATTCTGCGGCCATCAAAGAAATGAGCAGACGAGTTGTCTCCTCTCCAATAGACACCATTGACGACACCAGAAACAATAGCAAGCAGGACAACGAAAATGAAATTGATACCAACGGGGATGTTGAGCAAACGAGTAAATCTGGACCGCTTGGTAGGGGTCTCACCAGAGTTGAGCACAATCTTGGAGTCCTTACTGGTGTACACAACAATACCAATAACCCATTTCGTGTTTCGCAAAGAGCATCCACGAAGCATGAGATTGTTGATAGTGGCAGGCTCAGCCCGCTCAATGAGCTCAGAGTTGGGGTCATCCTTGTTGGCACGCTGCTCCCAGCGCAAAAGACCATTGTAGGCGTACAAGTCCATGTGGGGGCCCTCACTTTCAATGCGGAAACTGGCCTTTTCCAAGTCCTTGGAGTGACGGATTTCCTGAGTGGCACGCAAAGACTGACGGATCTTCAGGTTGGTCTCACCGTCCAAGTTACGGGTCTCGATGTAGCAAGCACCGTCTTGATCAGAGGTACTGAGAATAACAATATCAGCGGGGACTTCGTCGTCGTTTCTAATCTTGATAATGTCGCCGACCTTGACGTTTTTCCAGTAATCGCGCTTGAACTTGGCCTCTTGTGGGCCCATTTTGTTTTGGTCAAGAACGCTTCCATCCTTTTGGTAGGCCTTGGTGGAAATGGGCTTGAGGTCAAGAGACTGCGAAGCGATGCTGTCACGAGTGTGCAAGGTATGGAGGGTAGCAACGGGAGCAAGCTCAAGGCCTTGCCTCTGTCTCTTCTTGGCCTCTTGGCGGTATCTAGCCGCACTCTCGGACTTTTTCATAAATGTCAAGACAAACCATCGTTTGAGAGCCCTAATGACGGCAACAGACACACGTGTGCATGCTTTCTTGAACCGTCTCCAGGGACTGACATAATCTTCGTTGACGTTGGGGTTGGGCAGATTTTTCAGAATATACGTAAAGGAGTTGTTGATTTCCAAGTCCAAAACGGTTCGGCGGTAGTCTTCAATGGCATCTTTGATGGCGGTGATGACCACAATGGCAATAATAGGGACGGCGGCAAGACCGGGAGAGAGAACACCAAAGATGGGGAAAGCACCCAAGATGACAATAAATAAAAAGTAAATGTTTGCAATATTGTGAAACTGGTAGTACAAGTTCTTGGGGATGAAGTTGAGGGGCGTGTACTTTGTCGTTCTAATTTTGTTTCTTGGGTACTGGACTGCAATGCGGCCAGTCTCGGGGTCAATTTCAGACTCGGGGAGGTCCTGGTTGAAGTAGATGGTCCGCTCCTTGTCGACAACGTGCTCGTCGGCCTTGTTGTGCATGAGGGACTGAACACCGGGGACCTTTAAACTGAGCCTGCGAAATGCACGGCCCGTGTTTCGCACACGCTGCGACATTTTGCGACGGGGCAAAGAAGAGACGCGCATTCTGCGGGACTCGGTCTTGTTGATGGGGGCTGCAGTGCCATTGTCTGTCGTGGAAGGCTCTAAGTTCTGGTCGTAGGTAGCAAAGTGGGCGTGCTCTGGCGAGTAAGGGTTGTCGAGCTCAGAATGCTGCTGGGCAAGATACGTGTTGTTGTTGTTGTTTTGATGAGTATCTAAGTACGCTCTGTCGTCTTCCAGATCGGCGGCTTCGTGAGTCGTGGCGTAGTTGGAGTCGTTTGAAGTACTCGATTGAGTTTCTAGAGTGTTGTTGTTGATATTGGGTGTGTCGACGGCAGAGTCGGAACCTGTCGGCTCGCTCGAGACATTTGTGGCCATGCTTGAATCGCCGCTGTCAAAGACTTGGAGTAGAAAGAAGAGTGTATTATTTTTCCAGTTGAAGAGGAAGAATGTAGGGTAGAAATTAGTGCGGTCTAGATACAAAGGAAATTTCGTCAGCAAGCATACACGGCACGTGGAGAACGCCAGAGACAGGCAAGAGGGAGCCTTACCTAGTAGCCAGCCATGATAGAGCCCTTGGACTAGTAGAAGAAGAAGCGCACGGCCGAGGGAAGACGTGTCCTAGCGGCGGATTGGGCTTGTGGGCGAGAGCAGAGGCGCGGAAGTCGTTTGTTGTGCGAAAAACCAGGAGAAGGAAAAAAAAAAAAAGGAAGCACAGAAAATAAAAATAAATGCAATTATTATTAATTCGGACTCGACCAAGACACAAACAAACGGACGTTCAACGGTCTTTCCGGGCCTTTTGCTGGGCTTTAAGCAGATCTGTTTCTCGTAGTTTTATAGACAAGAAGAAGAAGAAGAAGAAGAAGAGTTGGCGCTGGCTGTGTTGTTTGCACTGCCTGTCCGCTGGGTTGGTGCGCGCGGGACGCACGGGCAGAGACGGTTCCGAGCCCGCGATTGGGCCTGGCCAAACAAAACACGCCCGCCGGGACAGCCGGCGCCAGCGCGCCCGGGGCTCGGAGCACTCGGAGAACCCGGCAGAAGCAGCTACTGAGAAGAACGGTCGGGACTTTCTGCCACGGCCTGCTCGGTGTTCTGTCTGTTGCTTCTTGCTACGGGGCCCTGAGTCCAGTCAGGATTTGAGTTTTATGCCGGTCTGTCCTGAATCGATTCAAAGGCCGCTACGCAAGCGCTACGCAAGCCCTGGCCAGAACAACGGAAAAGAACTGGAAATTGCGCTTGGTGTCCGGACCAGCATCGCACTGTTCGCTGCTCAATTTGCCACGCATGCTCCGAGTCCAAGAGCCCTGCTTTGCCTGCCTCGTGCCGGGCCTTGTCGCCGTTGTCGCCGTCGCCGCCGCAGTTGCCAGCCCCGGACTTAACAGTCTCTCTTCGCTACCCAAAATATTAGGTAATATGCTTAGTAATACTTACGTAGATATCACATAATTTACATACTATTATTACATCAGCAGTTTATTATGCAGCGTAATTTTGGTTCGCATCTAAGTGAACAAGCAGGCCCACACAACATGTCCGGCGAGTCTCGAGCAAAACTCGCCGCAAGCTCTGGTTTCTTTGAAACTACTGCAAATGATCGTCTGAAAGGCCTACACACGCAATATGAACAGTCCCAGCCGTGGTTTGCGCGCTGTTGGCCCGACCAGTTTAACGCCAGTTTAACGCCGCACTCAAAAATTTATGGCGACACAAGTCCCCAAGAAAATATTTCAACTCAAACGATTTCATCCACTGACTACAAATCCCTTGTCCTTTTCTCGGATTTTTTCCTCTTTTCTTTCTTCTGCTTTTCTCGATAATTAGCATCCATCTTTTGGGCTGGCAAAGTTTATTACAAAGAAGCATTGGACAATGGATCAAGGCGCGAGGCAAGACCGCAACAGACGGTATAACAACACCCCACCCCGGCCTAGACGGTACCACGCCCAATGGGCCGACGACAAGGTCGACGACAATGTAAACCAACAGGTCTACCAGTCTTACCAGTCACAGCAGCCTCAGAGACAAGACGGCCAGGAAGACGAGGTCGTGACAGTGCCCAAGTCGCAAATGAGCCTGCTCTACAAGCAAATCAATGATTTGGCCAAATCGGTGGCTGAAAAGGAGCGCGCTGCCCGCGACCCCGGCCGTGGCCAGCAGGGCCCTTACAACAACCGGTACGGTAATAACAACAACAGCTATCAGAGAAACGCGTCGAACGGCTCGCGGTACCCTTCATCGTCCTCGTCTAGATACCAACAGCCTCAGCCGGAATCGACCATGTCGCAAACCGACATTCGCGCGCTTATGGACGGCCTGCCCATTTACAACGGCGCGCTGGGCGAGTCGTTCAACTGGTGGAAGGAGCAGGTCGAGTCCTTTTGCCGCACGTTCAACGTGCGCATGAACAAGGTCGAGTGGATGCTTGCGGGCGTTTTAATCAAGGGCAAGGCCCTCGAGGTCTACCGCAACATGCAAAAGGAGCTTTTCGGCAACGACGACAACAACAGCGCTACCAAGAATGAAAAACCCACGCCGTACTGGCGCCGGCCGCTGTCGTGGGCCGTGGTGACGCGCGAGCTGGCCAAGCTCGACAACCCACTGCTGCGCAGCGACCACATCCACACTCAAATCAACAACCTGCGGTACCGCACGCTGGGCCGCGAGGGCCGTCTCGACAATGCCGCCGTAATGGACCTTATTGGCAAGTTTAGAAAGCTCGAGACGCAGCTCGACCCGGCCCCGCTCGGCGACCGGCTGTGGCTGCTGCTGCGCGTCATCCCTGAGGCCCGCAGAATGGTGTTTGAAAAGATTGAGAGCGAGGACAAGCGAGAGGAGGAGACTGAGGAGGGCACTGCACCGCAGCGGGACCAAGATGCAGACAGCAGGGTCGTGTTTAACAACATTGACGAGATTTGCGATTTTATCTTGATCCACCTTGCCGAGCTGTTTTCGTCAGTCAACTCCAGGCCAACCAGCAACTTTGGCAGCGGCAATCCTAGGTACAAGACAACCGCGCCTAGCAACCCTGCGCCACAAGTACAGCAGCCGGCCCAAGTGACCGCCGAACAGGAGACCAAGGAGTCTGTGGAGATCTCTGAGCCAGAGGAGACTGCAGACGAAGCCACACCCATTGTGCCCGTAATCAACCTTCCCCCGTCCTCTTCTCCCGCGCCTAGTTCTGCTGGCGACCAGTCCCCATCCGACCCGTCTTTGACCAACGTTGTGTGCAGCTACTGCTCCAAGCAGGGCCACCTGTCCAACAAGTGCTTCAAGCGCAAGAAGCAGCGCCAGAAGGAAAAAGTCAAAATGTACGACTTGATCAAGGGCTCTGCGGGCGCGGGGACCACAATGCCGCCGCTGACTGGCCAGGACGAGGGTGAGCCGGAGCCGAGCGACAAGACAGACCAGGCAGAGCAGAATAACCAGCCAGAGAAGGCAGACCAGGCAGAGCAACAGGAACAACCAGACCAGCATTCAACCGAGACTCATGAGTAAAATAAATTAAAAACCAAAAGAAAACAAATAAACAGCTATTAATATACAATTGAAAAACAATATTTCGTAAGAGCCTCCATCTCTCACCACTCCAGCGGCAGCCAGTCCTCCTGCACCGCCTTCTCATACACCTCCGTATCATCATACAACTCAATCAGCTGCTGGTCAAGCGGCCTTGCCTTTGGATAACTAAACCGCCGGTACTCGTCAAAGATCATGGTCAGCGACCAGTTCTGGAGCCGCCGGATGCAGCCGACGAGACAGCCCGTACGGTGCTTGCCGCGGTTGCAGTGGACGAGCAAGGGCTGGTTGACGGGGTTGAGGGCGATCTCGAGCGCCCTTGTGATTGTCTCGTGCGAGACTGGTCAACCGTTAGCTCAAAGAACCCTTGAAAAAGTCTTTCTCCATGCAAAGGGAAAGGAGGTAGAAGGGGGGACTACTTACCGTGGACGAAGGGCTCCTTGTTGCCGGACATGCCCACCTGGAAGAACTGGATCCCGTTGCTGGCCAGGAACGCCAGGTTCTCCTCCGGATAGGGCTCTGGAATCAGCACCCTTCTTTTCGTCAGCACCACCAAACACAAAAACAAGCACACAAGCACACAAACACACAAATAAACACACGGGGGTAGAGGAATACTTACAGGATGCTCTTGAGCTGGAGCTTCTCGAGAAATGCAAAGTTCTCGGGGCGAGGGAAACTGCTGCGGTAGACGCCATGGACAACCATGCTGAAGTTGCTTGGCGCCGGCATCGTCGTCTGCGGCACTCGCAGGTGCAGCACGTTGCCGCTACCATTACCAGTGGCGGAACTGTTGTCGTGCAGTTGAGAGGCGGGAGGCTCATCGTCGAGTGCTGGCCCCGGCGGAATGAGCTCCTGCCGGATGCCTATCGACACGCAGTCGTCCATTTCAAAATATTGTGTTGGTGAATGATTGAAATGCAGGTAGTGCCTGTCTAGAGCGTACGTTGGATGTACGACTTGCTCCTTGGTCTGGAGGTCTGGAGGTCTGGTTGCGGTAGGTTTGTTGGACTGAACTCGTCGCACTGGAGTTGTTGCGAGATGGCCTTTTTTTTGGGCTGAAATTAAGCCCTGGGCGCAAGTCTCAAGTCGCAAGTCGCAAGTCGCAAGTTCCAAGTCTTATGTTTACATAATATACTACTTATTACTAATCATTACTAAGCAAAGAAGAGATCAGCAGGCCTTATTGTTGGGCGGGTGGCGTGCCTTCATTGTTCTCCCTGTTTATCAATTCCATCAAGGCCGTGTTGCCTATTTGGTACAAAGGAGCGCACACCGGCCAATGAGACGAGGCCGCGGGTTCCAGGACCGCGTTTTCCATTAATGACGGTAGTTGACGCTTTTTGGGACGCGAAACAGTGGGAAAAGGGCGGCGGCGCGCGGTGTTGGCTGCGGACCCAGCCCTTGGCGAGTCTTGGACAAGGAGACTGAAGTGACTGAACAGTGAACAGTGCAAGCACCAACAGAACACAGTAAGCGCTGCTTGAACCACAACTGAACCAGACTGTACTGAAGCTCACTTAAGACCATTTAAAACCCGTTCAGACCTTTGAAACTCTGAGTGACGTCGCTTCGTTCTGTGTTTGATTTCCATTTGACACGCGTCCCGATCGGGGAGTTCCATCTGATAACTCCGCATTCGGCCTTGGCGGTGGACGACCCGATTTGGGAAAAATCTTTGAAACCGCCGGAAACGAGTTTTTGAAGAAGCTTTTAAAGAGCCCAAGTCCCGCCTTTTTCTCCTTCTTCTTTCTGTATAACCTGCAGTCAGTGTGTTATTGACTAGTTCCTGCATACTTCTTTGCTGTTCGCTTTATTCGTACTCACCGCCAAATGCCCCACTTGAGCCAGCAGGAGATTGTGCCCGCCCCCGGCGACGTTGGCGCCCTCGCCAACCGCATCAACAAGGCCACGCACGCCATCCACAACCAAATCAACAACCTCATCAGCATCAAAATCATCTTCGCCGTGCGGGACCCGCGCATCTACAGACAGGGCATCCAGAGCTTCTACCACGTCTTCCGCACCTTTGAGGAGTGCTGGCAAGAGGCCATTGCAGAAAATAAGGACGAGCGCATTACAGAAATCCTCAAGGAGGTCTGGACGCCGGCCATGGTGCGAACAGGCCCGCTAGAGAAGGACCTGCTCTTCTACTACGACGGAGCTAGGGAAAAGTTTGAAACGCCCATCATGCAGAGCCAGATTGACTTTGTCAACCACATTAAAAAGAGCCTTCGCGAAAAACCCCACCTCGCGCTCGCTTACGGCCACACCATGTACCTGGCGCTCTTTGCCGGCGGCCGCATTCTGCGGTCCAACATTATGCGCAGCACAGGCCTCTTCCCGCAGGTCCCTGGGCTGTCGACCGAGGAGGTGGCGTTGCGTGGAACCAACCTTTTCCGGTTCGACGAGATTGAGGACGAGGAGGCGCTGCGCATGGGGTTCAAGTCGCGGTTCGAGCTGTCGACGCGCAACACGCTGACGGAGCAGGAGAAACGCGAGATTATCGACGAGTCCATGGAAATCTTTCAGCGCAACATTGTCTGTGTCAAGGAAATCGCCGCAAAGAATACCCTTGCCATGACCCAGAAGCTGGGCTACAAGGCCTTCCAGGCGTCCAAGGTCGTGCTCATTGCTCTTCTCATATTCCTCGCATTTTACCAACTCCGCAGGATCCTGTTTTAAAAAGGGACAAACACCATGAATAGTTTTTTTTTAATGATTGAATGAACATGCAAAAATAAATAATAAGAACGCTTTACAAAGAACCGGGAACGGGGATCTCGACGTCAAGCGACAGGTACCCGCTGCGCAGCGGCGACACGATGCGCACGCGCTTTCCCGCCGCGGCCCACTCCTCGTTGACCTGCTCCACGTACCGCTCCATGTCGCCTAGCCGCCGTTTCGTATAAGGTTCCCACACCAGCTCCAACGTCCAGCACGTGACCGCACTCGCGAGCGCTTCCACAACATTGCGCACAGAGTAAGGGCTCAGCGCCTCCCTTAGAAACAAGTTGATGGTGGCAACCACCGGTGCGAGCTCTTCTGGGGACAGGAAGATACCCAGGGGCGTGGCGCTGCTGAGCTGGTTGTTCTCATTGGAGGGCACTAGCGCGCCTGGTTCAGTCCCCGGCCACGCCGTCGAGAACTGCGGGACAAGGTCGCCAAAGCGTTCAAACTCGCGCGGAATACGCACAATCCGGGTTGCCGATGGCGTTGTAGACCCATCAGGGGTCGCTGACGGCGCGGGGTGGAGGGTGTAGGGGTTTTCAAAGTGCGTGAGCAGGACGGGCTGGGTCGCGCCGTCGCTGCCATCGCCGTCGGGTGTGTCGACCGTGTACCCCAGCTGCTCGAGCTGCTCGGGCGCACTCGCCAGCACGTACTCGTGGTAGTTGTAGAACTTGACCGACGACTCCTCGGCCATGGCTGTAATCTGCTGTGCCAAAGGTTGAAAAAGCCACAGCTCGGTGATTGTGTTTGGTGGGAGCTTTTTCTGGGAGGTTGAAAAAAATAAACAAACAAGTTCAAGAGTCTATATTGTCGTAACAGGTATATACACGAAATAAATAATGTGGGAGTTCTATAATATATGATGGGTTTGGTCATGGACAGCTGCCTGTCTAGTCGCTCTTGTGCTCGGCGATGCGCTTGTGGACCTGGTGCACGGCGCGGTTGAGCTCGCTCTCGAGGTCCTTGACACCAAGCACGTCCACAACCTGCTTTATGCTGGCCTCGTCGAGCAGCACGCGCTCCTCCGTTTCGCCAACCGAGCCTGCTTTAGCGCCAGTGGCAATGTAGACGTCGTCCAAGTTCTCGCTGGGTTTGTACACGAGCGAGTCCTCACGGGTCAGCGCCCGCAGGTGCTTGGCGCCCTCCCAGGCCTTCCAGTTGGCCCAGGCGCGGAACAGGAGGTAGAACCCGGGCAGGTTGGGTATGACGGGGAGCAGGGCCAGCGGAAGCGTGAGCGGCGCGACGCCGAGCGAGATGAGCATGTACTTGCGGTGGGTCTGGGCGCCGGTGTGGGCGAGGTCTTCGAGCAGGTGGCGAACGCGTGACTCCGTGATGGCGTTGAGCGGGTACACGACCTCGATCGAGAGTTTGTCGGTGTTTGCCAGCTTCTCTGCTTTTCCGTCAACAGCATCCTCCTCCTTCTTCCTTTCCATGTCCTTGACCTGGGTCAGTATGCTTTGTCGGCTGGGGATCGATTTCAAGCTGTACTCCTCGTAGGGGATCTTTTCAAGCAGCACGTTCGTGTACTGCACAATCCGCTGCTTCCACTGCACGTCCGAGGCCTCCCACGAGGCCCAGAACTTGCGCGCGCGCTC
>JAJMHN010000230.1:0-14156 GCA_030566025.1 Geotrichum cucujoidarum
CAGCCAGTGCGGCTGCAGGTCGAGGTCGTCGCGGACGGGGTACCGCACGTACGTGCCGAGCTTGTTGGAGCCCCAGATGCCGCCGGCGTGCTTGAACCGCTTGAGGTGGACAATCAAAAAATCCGGCAGCCGCGACAGCCGCATGGTCTTGACCGTGGGCTGCCGCCGCTTGCACTTGGGGCAGAACCACGCGTCGTCGCAGTCGAGCAGCTCGGGCCGCGTGAAGAGTTTGAAGCAGTCCTCGAG
The DNA here is from genome assembly GCA_030566025.1 of Geotrichum cucujoidarum. NCBI lineage: Eukaryota > Fungi > Ascomycota > Dipodascomycetes > Dipodascales > Dipodascaceae > Geotrichum > Geotrichum cucujoidarum. Next base: position 247 of record JAJMHN010000230.1, read on the forward strand.
CGTGACGGCGGCGTCGCGGCTGGGGATGGGGATGCTGAGGCACGAGAACGGGTTGTACGTGGTCGACGTGGTCCCGCACACGCGGCACTCGAGCCGCGACAGGTACTGGCCCTGGCAGTGCCGCGACACGGGCGACTCGTTGTTGAACAGGTGCCGCATCCACTCGTTGAGGCTCGCCTCGTGCACGTTCATGGCCTCGCGCTTGGCCTCCTCGAGCTCCGTCAGCGGCTTCAGCCCCGGCTTGTTGCCGCGCATGTTGAGGTCCTCGTGCAGCCCGTCCAGCAGGAAGTTTAGAAACTCGTGGCAGTCTTGCTGCTCGTACCCGCTGAACGACGCGCTCAGCCGCCCGCTCAGGAACTTCATCTCCTTGGGCGCAATGTACGCCAGCTGCCCGCGCGGCGCCTGAAGTGCCGCCTGGTACATGGCCCGCACGAGCCGCGCGTACACGTGCGCCAGGTGGCCCTGGTATCCGAGCTTGCTCTCGAGCTGCACCTGGTACTCGCCGTTCAGAAACATCTCTGACAGCCGCGCCGTGCCGACGAGGCACTGCAGGATGCAGTTCATGTAGCACGTGTTGCCGAGGTTGACGAGCCCCGTCGCGAACTCGTAGAACTGGTTGGGTGGCGGTTGCGGCGCCATCATCTGTCGCGGCACGGGCGGCGGCGGGGCGCCCATGTTGGGCGGGTCGGAGTACCGCATGTCGCCGTAGGTTGCTTTGCTGGGGATCGCCGGCATGGACATGCGCTGCTGTGGGTATGCCGCTAGCGGTGGCCTGGGTTGTTGATGCTGTTGTTGTGGTGGTTGTTGATTGTAGTACTGCTGCTGCTGGTTGGGGGAATATGCAAATGATGGAGGGGGAGTAGCAGCAGCAGCAGCAGCAGCGGGGGCTGTCGTGGGAATCGCCGCAGGCGACATGTGGCTGTATTTCGGTCGCACAATTCCATGGTCCATGAGGTACTCCGGCACCGACCCATTACTCGTACCATGACCATTAGATTGGAGGGTCCCTGCCGACGCCCCAAAGTAGTCGTCGCGGAGAAGGCTCTGCCGCCGCGCGGCACCGATCGACCCGTCCATGGACCCCGTCGAGTGGACCGAGACCACGCTGCCCTTGCGCGAGCCGTCGCGCGACGGGATCCCGCGCGGCATCTGCGGCGTCTTGAACTCGTGGGTGGGGGCGGGTGCTGGAACCGGGGGCAACGGCGCTGCGTGGGGTGGCGGTGGTGGCGGTGGCGGCGGCGGGTCCTCAATGCTGGTCCGCACCTGCCGCTTCCACAGCGTGTCGCCCGTGTACTCGACCCAAGCCGCCAGCCCGCCGACAAGCAGGCACGGTGCCCGCTTCAGGATCGTCTTGAACGCATTGTTGTATATAATGTCCACGAGCTGCTGCAAACACAGTTGCTGGGCACTGCTCTCACCGTGGGGTGAGGCCAGTGCGGGCGAGTCCCAGTCGTGGATGACCACGAGCTCAAAGTCGCCCCTGCTGTCGTACAGCTGCTGCTCGTGCGCCGGCGAGATGCTCAGCGCCTGGCGCAGCCGGGCCTCCTCTTTCGTCGTGGACACGCCGTTGCGCGGGGATTGCAGGAAGTAAGGGTCGATGCAGACAACGTTCTTGGACGGGAAGCGGCCGCGGTCGAACTGGTCGCGGGGCCGGACGTCGAGGATGAGGATGTGGGCGGGGAAGGAGCGCATGTAGCGGTCGAGGACCTCGGCGTTGATGACGTTGGTGATGGGCAGGTGGAGGCTGGGGCTGGCTGGTGCCGGTGGGGGTGGTGCCGGCGTGCCGGGTTGTGGTGGCTCGTGGTCTGTAGGCGTCGAAGGTGATGCCGGGCCCGCCGTATACTCGTACCCATTACTCTGCGGTGGCGGCTGTTCCACCTCTTGTCCATTCTCTCTCACGTCTGTCTCTTTCTCAGCCTCCGTCTCATCTTTCTCTGTCTCTGTCTCTGTTTGCGCCGCCGCCGCCGCCGCCGCCGCCTCCTCCATCTTCCTCTCCAGCTCCCTCAACGTCCGCTGCCCCTCCCTCTCCCCAAAGAACCCTAGCAGCATCTGGTACACCTCCCTCACCTCCGACCTCTTCTCCTGCTTGCTCTGCATGGTGCGCTGGAATTTCGGGTGGTGTGGAATCACCTTGTGCGTGATGTGGTGGGCCTGGAGGTAGCACGTGTAGGCCTGCTCGTAGTTGGCTTGGTGGAGCATCGCCTCATACTATAACACTATCGTTAGCATCAATTCAAAGCCCGCTGGTCTAGCAAAAAAAAAAAAAAAAGGTCGTTTGAGTTGGTGTGGACTTACCTGCTCGGTGGCCTCAACCGCATCAGCGGCGTACTTGATGATGGACGGCCGTTTCTGGACAGTCTCAATCGCCCTTTTTTGCAGCAAAATGTACCGCGCCACCAGCATGTCGTCTGCCTCCTGCTGTTGCTGGTGGTTGTCGGTGGTGGGGGCAGTAGCGGCGGAGAGCTCACCAGAATGTGCAGCCGTGATGGAGAACTGGCGCACGTGGCGCCGCCGCACCGGGGCCGGTCCCGCCCCTGCTCTTCCTCCAGTTCCGTTACTGGTCGTGTCCTTCACTGCGCCCGCCGGTGTCGTTCGTATCGGCTCGTTCGACAGTGTCCCCGGCATGTATCAAAAATCGCTCTCGTTGTCGTGTTTGCAAACCCTCTTGTTTGCCTTTTCGTCGTCTAATATGCAAAAATAAAAAATGAAAAATGAAAATGACCGTTTGGCGTGTCTTGTCGTCTTGGTCTGGTCTGGTTCTTTGGTCGGTGCGTTTTGCTACAGAGCTGGCATTTGGAAGCTTGTTCCGTTCCGGTGTTGTAGGATATTAGTACTAGGTACTATATGTACCTGGTTTTCTTTTGGCCTCGGTGTCAATTCGCCTTCAGCGACACAAAGCAGTGGTCGATGCTGCTGTGTGAGATCTGGTGTAAATATGCCAGAAGGGTTCGTTGCGAGATTGAAAGTTTGATGGCTTGATCTTCGGGGAGCTCTCTGCAAAGTTAAAGTGAGGAATAAGGTCTCGACCGGCTCAAACAAATGCAATATATAATATAGTTCAATGCTCAATGGTAATGCAATGAAACCGAACCAACTACCGTCCGTGGCGTCCCGTTCGTTCGTCAGCTAATGTGCCTTATTGATGTTGAAGTTTTAGTTCGTTCGGTTCAACAATTTCAATTTTCTGGGGCACACCGAATTCAGGGCTGTGCCAGACTTGCCAACCGAGCCTTGGGTTGGGGTTGAGCGGCCATGCCAACACCAATACCGATTCTTTTTTTTTTTTTTTTTTTTCAAACTACAAATCACACAACAAAGCTGAAAGTGGACAAAGTTAGGTAGTAAACAGTGATAAAAGTGTATAAAGTGTTTCTCATATACAATACAAACAAAAAAACTAAACAAATAAATCAAAAAAAAACATTTTATATAAACCATCCCAGTGATTTTACACTTTCTAATGGTCCAAAAGGTAATTGCTAGCGCTAGCCAAGTCAAACCCATTCTTTTGGAGCGCCTTGGTGGCCTGCTCTTGACTAAACCCCATGCCGACCAGTTCTTGCACCGCGGCGGATTTGGGGGTCGGGGTGGGCACCGGCGCCGACACTGGCGCAGTACTACCAGAAGAAGGAGCAAAGGCCTTATCAACTTCAGAGGCTCCCGCGCTTGCACTTGCGTTGGTGGCGCTAGGGCCACCAAAGCCAGCAAAGATCGAGTCCCACTCCTCGTTGGACACGCCAGCTGCACCAGACGTCGCTGGCGCCGCAGTACCGTCACTCGGAAGCACGTCAAACCCAGACTGCTGCTGGTGCTGGGGACCGGTAGCAGCGACCGGCGCAGGCGCGCCAAAGTTGAACGGCGCAGAGATGCTCGCACTGAACGCCGACGACTCTGGGACCTCGACGCCGCCCGCCGTGGAGTCGTCTTTTTCCTCATCGGCGACCGTTAGCCCGTCAAACGCCGCATCGAACGCGTCGCCGGTGGTGGGCGGTGGTGCATTGGTGTGGTCCTTGGCCGGGACTGGTGGTGGCACGGCAGTGGACGCCGCGGCAAACGAACTGGAACCGGCAGTAGTGGCAGGGCCGGCCTGCACGGGCGACGACGTCTGTGGAGTCGCCTCCTCGTCCGAGTCAGACTCTTCATAGTCCAGCTCCTTGATTGGCGGGAACTCTGTAGTTTTAGACGTAGGTACTGCACTGGCAGAAGGCACGGGAGCGGCAGGCCAACCAGACGACGACGTCGACGCGCCCGTCGGGTTTGCGCTCAGCGACTTGAACGTGGCCTCAAACATGCTATTCGGGTCTTGGTCCTGGTCTTGGTCCTGACCACCCACGTCGCCGCGCTCGCTGGGGGCCTCGATCGTCGACCCCGTGTTCTGCGTCGTTGCCGGCACAGCCGCCGTCGCCGCCGCAGCAGCAGCAGCAGGGACAGCAGTGGTAGCGACCTTGGTTGTGGTATGGACCGACTCAGTGCTGGGCGAGAACGCGGACTCGCCTACCGCAAACGGGCGCTGCAGTGACGCTTGCGACGCCTCGAACGGGTGCTGGTGGTGGTGGTGCGAGCCGCTCGTCACGTTCTGACCCAGCTGGTGCTGGTCAAGGGGAGGCAATGCCGGTGCAGAGTAGCCAGTTGCTGCCGGAGGCGCATCAAAGTTGCCGCCGCCAAACGGCCGAATCACCATATCCTCAGGGGGTACAATCCCAGACACGGGTTCCGACGTGACGGGGAACTCGGGGGTATCGGGTCTCGACGTGTCAATGTCGTCACGCACAGACATGGGCGGGTTGTTTTGCACGCTCGACGTGGCCGACTCGGGCCGCGCCAAAGGCAGCGTGAACTGGGCCAAGGCGGCATGACCGGGGTTGTACTGGTACTCCGAGTTGGGCGGCGAGGAGTTGGGCGTGTCGACCGTGTTGTGCGTTGAGGACCGCGCGGGATCGGCTGTGGACGGCGACGCCACGTCGAGCTGGTGGAATTGGTCGTCGAACCCAGCGCTGAACGTGGGCGTCGTGTCTGCAAACGAAAGGGGCTGGGGCGGTTGTGACTGTGACTGCTGGCCAAACGAGTGGTAGAACGGGTTGGTATTACCGCCAAACCCAGACCCAGTCGCCGACGGCGCAAGTTCGCGGGTTTGCTCGACAGGTGTCGACGTGGACGCCGAGGATGATGCCGCCGCCGGTGCCGACGCCTGCTGGATCTGCGACTGCAGCTTGTCACGTTCCGACTCGGCGTAATTGTACTGTTTCTTGGTCACAGCCAGCAAGTTCTTCTGCTGCTTGGCCTCCTTTTGAACCTTTTCGAGCGTCGACTTAAGCGCCGTTGTTTCCTCACTGATACTTCTAATCTTGTCCTTGAAGGTTGCGTTTTCTTGCTGGTCGTGCGCGAGCTGCGCGCTGATTTCTTGGTACTGTGACTGCACCGAGTGGTACGAGGCCTCAAGGACAGAGAATTCGGCCGAGAGCTTGTCCGTGTCCTTTTGCGACTGGTGCAGGAGCTGCTCGGCTTGGTTGACTTTTTTAAGCTCGGCGTCGTACTCGGCACGGAGGGAAGCAAGGCGTGACTCGAGGTCGGATTTGCTGGCAAGGACGCGGTTGAGCTCCTGTTCGGCGCGCTCGCGCTTTTGGCGGGTCTGTGAGGTCTGCGCGTTCATAGAGTTGACCTGGTTTGTGAGGTTGGCATTGTCGGTGGAAATGGTTGACAGTTTGTTGACAAAGTCGGGGTCCGAGTCGGTAGTGGGTTGGGCCGAGGAAGGGCCAGGAGGGGGTGTAGAGGTGTTGAGTTGGGACTGGCCAAATGACGATGTAGGCACAAACGGCGCGCGTACGTTGGAGATGCCAAGTCCGGCCTGAGACCCGGTAGTGTTTTCAGTGACCTTGGCTTGCTGTGGAGGGGGAGGGGAGCTTAGCGAGTCGCCAAGGGAGAGCAGGTCGTTAAGAGAGCTGTTACCCACTGGCGCGGCAGGCTGGGACTGGGACTGCTGTTGGGGCTGTTGCTGTTGTTGTTGCTGCTGTGGTTGAATATTGCCAGTGTTTCCCGGATACAATGCCGCTGGCAACGTCGTCGGCAACGCCTTACCTGCAAGCCGCTGCTGCACCAAGTACATTGCAATCGCAAACTCATTCCGCCCAAACCGGCCCGTATTGCGGATATCCGCCAGATCCCATACCTGCGCCAGCGTGTCTTCGGGGAGGTTAGAGGTGGTCAAGAAGGGCACGACCTCGTCGGCGCCAATGACGCCGGTTTGGGCCTTGTCGAGGCTGGCAAAGATGTTGTCAAACTTGGCCCTGTCCTGTTGTGAAATGAACCATTCTGGTTGTTCCTGCTGTTGCTGTTGCTGTTGTTGTGGTACTTGTTGAGAGTGTTTGAGGTGGGGGTGTTGGAGGGGCCCCGTGTACTGGTGCGCGACGGGGGAGGCACGGGCGGCGGGGGAGTTGAGCGAGGCAAACTGACTGAGACGCTGGCCCGTGCCGTTGTTGGAGAGTACGCTGGGCGCGCGACTACCGCTGGCACTAGCGACACTGACACCGCTTGCCGACCGCGACGCGGGCTGCTGTTTAAAGGACTCTAGCAAACCTGGAGGCAACGTAGACGGCAGCTGGCGCAGAGACTTGTTGAGAACAGACTTGATGAGGTGCATGGCCAGCACAAACTCTGCCAGGTCAAGCTGTCCCCTGTTTTGAGTGTCTGCGAGGTTCCAGATCTGAATGAGGGTGTCGTTGGGGAGACCAGACTTGAAGAGGATTTCGCGGGCGTCGACGCCGTCAAGCAGGCCCGAGGGCGCGTTGCGCGCAAAGAGCTGGGCGTAGTTGGCGCGGTCTGCGGGGCCAATTGGGGGGATTTGCGTTGACGAGGAGGAAGAGGACTGGGGTTGGAGGGGTTGTTGAGAGGGCGAAGATGGAGTGTTGTCAAAAGAGGGCAATGGTCCAGCGACTTTAGCTAAATGGGCGGCAAGCCGCTGTCCGGATTGAACATGGCCAATGATTCTCAGGGCAATGGAAAACCCGTGCTGGTCGAGCTGGCCGGTATTCTGGGGGTCAGCCATTTGCCATATCTGGCCGAGCAGGACTGGGGGCAAACCGGACTTGATGAAGAGCTGGGAGGCAGCGTCGCCAGAGACAAACTGTGAAAAGTTGGGGTCAGCTTGGCGAAAGAGCTTGCCGAAGAGGGTCTTTTCGGCGGGCGTGAGCTGGATAGACGGGGCCGCGGGGCCAAAGAGGTCTGAGCTCATGTTGAGTCGTCAATTGCAAGAATCGTCGTCTCCAGGGAGTGTTTGATAGGGAGTAGGGAGAAGAAGAGATGTGCTGTGCTGTGCTGTGCTGTGCTGTGGCTGTGGGAATGCCCGTGCTGGTCACAAATATTTGTTATGTAAGGGTAGTACATTTACTTATGTAATGTTTGGTAATCATCCATAAGCAGTTTTAATTACTAATCATTTATAATCATTTATAATCATTTACCTAATACATTATTTTGCATTGATTTGATTTGATTCTTGAATAGAGTTTCACTGCCGAGCTCTCTTCAAACAAACTTGCCAAATGCCCGTCGGTGCCACTCGTCTGCCACTTTTTTCTGCTCTGCCACAGTTCTTTTTTTTCCCCGGTCATCGCCACCGCCGCAGTTTCCAACTTCACTAACTAGCGTTACCAGTTAGTTGACTTGGCTAATCCATTAGCTAATACGCCCACTAGTAAAGGACCAACCGGAATAAACAAGTTAAAAAGCAAAACTTGTTATTGTGACGTCATTTACTCTTATTTTTTGCTTTTGCTTTTGCTGCTAATTACAAATGGCTTATGTAACTGTGGACTTTGGGTGTGGCGCTATGTAAACTATGTAAACTATGTAAACTATGGCAAGTGCTGCTGAACTGTGCTAAATTAAATGAAAACTCGTGTTTAATGACGCTGCTGTGACGCTGACACGCTGTTTGACTGATGGTTTAATTAGTTGCTTGGTCTCGTGACTTGATGAATCGTCGAAGCTGTCTTCTGTGGAGTGACCAAGTAACTTTGCATTCCGCCTTGTCTGAATCAAATTGCACGTGACTCAAGTCCCTTGAATTGGTTCTTCTTCTCCAGCCACAGCCACAAATTGCCCCAAACTGCCTTTTAAAACGAGCCCACGCACGCCATTTCGCAGCCAAATCAAACAATCATCGCTTTGACGTTCATCTGTGGCTTGGTAAGTCGTGGCAAGAAGACGGCCGAGTGCGTGCGTCGTGCCTGGGGTTCGTGGTCTTGGTCTTTATTGTTCCTGCACGCCAGGAAACAAGCCAAGTCAAGACAAGTCAAGCCAAGTCAAGCCAAGTCAAGACAAGTCAAGACAAGTCGGGGCCCTTTGACTTGGCCCTGGAACTTGTTTTGAGTGCTGTCCAAGTCCAGTCCAGTCCCAGACCAACTCCACTCCAGTCCCAGACCAACTCCACTCCACTCTACATTGTCTACAACTCTTTAATAACTTTTAATAAATTGTATTAAACTGTATTAAACTGCGCTAACTCTTGTTAACTTTTGCTAGCTTTTGTTAAATTAGCCATGCAGCATGACGGAGTTCAATTCCGCTGACTAACCACCTTTATTTCTGTGACGAAGCAAAAGGGTTCTTTTTTCTCTTTTCAGGTAATTTCTTTTTCCTCTTCTCCGCCAAAAAGTCTAAAACTAACAAATCACCAAGTAGTAACCAAGTAAGTACTCGCTCGAATACCTACCAAGTTTACTAACAAGTACTAAAGTACTTGGAACACTTCATGATGTTGCTCGCTCATCGCCAGGCTTTTTGGGCGGCCGCTTCATATATAAACCCTCTTGTCTGCCCTCTTTTCTCTCCTTCTTTTTTTTTCTTCCTTCCCTATTATTATTATTCACTCTTTTTTTTTTTTTCTTTTTTTTCATCTCCCCATACTCTCTATTCATCATGAGCTCGCCGAGTAGCAACATTCAAAAGGACAAGTTCGGGTCCGAGACTGAGTACGCCCGCGAAACGAGCGACTTCTCGGATACCAGCTCCCTCGACCGCTACCTCATGGAGCAGGCCCGTCTCGAAGAAGAGAATGGCATCAAGTACCGCACGTGTTCCTGGCAAAAGACCGCCGCGCTGCTCTTTAGCGAGTACATTTGCCTCGCAATCATGTCCTTCCCCTGGTCCTACTCCGTGTTGGGTTTGGTCCCCGGGCTCATTTTGACGCTGGCTGTGGCACTCTCAACCCTCTTTACTGGCTTGATTATCTGGGAGTTTTGTCTGAAAAACCCCGAGACCCGCGACGTTTGTGATATCGGCCAGTACCTCTTTTGGGGCAAGAAGTGGGCGTGGTGGTTCACGGGCATCATGTTCTTGCTCAACAACACGTTTATCCAGGGTCTCCACGTTCTCGTCGGGTCCAAGTACCTCAACTCCATCTCCAACCACGGCACGTGCTCCATTGTCTTTGCCGTCATTACCGCCGTGGCCTGCTTTATCGTGTCCATGCCCAGAACCTTTTCGGGCATGTCGTTCTTTGCCGGCTTTTCGGCCGCAACCATGTTTATTGCCGTGATTCTCAGCATGATTTTCGCTGGCATCCAGGACCACCCCGCGGGATTTGACGGTACCCCCGTGCAGTGGAACCTGTGGCCCGAGAAGGGCACGACGTATGCGGCCGGTATGAGCGCCTTGCTCAACATTGTCTACACCTTTGCCGGTCAGATTACCTACCCGTCGTTTATCGCCGAGATGAAGGACCCGCGCGAGTTCCGCAAGGCGCTGGTCGTGGTCGTTGCCGCCGAGTTTATCGTCTTTTCCCTCGCCGGCGCCATTGTCTACGTCTACGTTGGCAACCAGTACATGACCGCCCCTGCTTTCGGCTCGCTGGAACGGGTCTACATGAAGATTTCCTTCTCGTTTGCCCTGCCCACAATCATCTTTTTGGGCGTCTTGTATAGCGCCGTTTCGTCCAAGTTTATCTTTTTCAGCATCTTCAAGGACACGGAGCACGTCACGTCCAACACGGCGCTCGGCTGGGCCGCCTGGATCTCCATTGTCGGCTTCACCTGGCTCATGGCCTTTATAATCGCCGAGGTGATTCCCTTCTTTTCCGACCTCTTGTCACTCATGTCGTCCCTCTTTGACGCCTGGTTTGGCTACATCTTTTGGGGCATGGCCTACATGCAACTGCGCAAGCAAGAGTTTGGCGAGGGTTGGTACAAGCGCCTGTCGGTCAAGGGGTACTTGTTGCTGGCGGTTAATGCGTTTTGGATCTTTTGCGGTCTGTTTGTGCTTGGCCCCGGCACTTACTCGTCGGTCGAGAGCATTATCGTGTCGTACCGCAACGGCGACGTCAGCGGTGTCTTTACCTGCGCCAACAATGGTTTCTAAAAAGGCCCACCACGTACTTTGTTTACATTGATACTCTTGTTTTTGTTTTTTTACTTTTGTTTGTTGTTTTGTTGTTTCTTTTCTTGTGTAAATTCCAAAAGAAAGAAAAAGATCAAAAAAAGCCAGCTTTTTGGTGCTGATAAAAAAAAAAGAATTGGGAGCGCGCGCCGGGATCAGTCAATCTTTCCGACAAAATCAAAAGCAAGGCGATAACCAACTCCAACTCCAACTCCAACTGAAAACCTCTTCAACTTTTCTATTCTGTAGACTCTTCTTTTTGTAGACTTTACTTCATTTCACTAGACTTCACCAGATTTGAACTTGACTACTAGATCCAAGTCCAAGTCCGAGTTCACCAGTAGCATAAAACGCTTGATCGATCTTTGTCCTTTGTCGACCCAAAAACCAAGCACAAGAAAGGATTGATTGATTCGCTCGCCTCTGATAACAAACGGCAATTTGCATCGAACCGAACCGCACTCGCAACGCGCATTAGACTGGGACATTACAACCCGGAGTTATAGTACACTAGGCCGAGTAGACCAAGCATTGCACGAGGGCAGAGAGATTGCATCAAACCTCGCCACACCAAGCATCTACCGTATACAAATCCAACTAGCTTTTCAGCCCAGTCCTTGAAGGTATGACAGTCAGCGCTCGCCAGCTCTACATTCTCGAGACGGACGTCCCGCCCGCCCCAATCGCGGGGGCCTTTGGATCCTACGGCGACATGCTTGTCGACCTCCTCGGCGACGCCGGCCTGCCCTTGACCAGTGACACCACCACCACCACCACGGGTAGCGCCGCTGCAGGAGGAGCAGTGGAGGTTATTAAAGTCAATGTGGTCGACCAACCACACAACATCCCCGACCTCGCTGTCCTCCACTCCCAGGCCCAGTCCGGCTCCGGCTCTGTGACTGTATTAATCACCGGTTCCAAACACGACGCCTTTCCCTCGCCCACGCACGGCAAAGTCGACTGGATCGAGCAGCTCGTCGCCTTCACCCGCCAAGCGGCACAGACTGAGGGTGTGATCAGACTCATTGGAGTGTGTTTCGGGCACCAGGTTGTGGGCAGGGCGCTCGGCGCGGGTGTGGGCGTGAGCCCTGGTGGATGGGAAGTTGGAGTAAGCCAGGTCGACCTGACTTGGGCCGGGCAGGCTCTTTTCAACACCTCTGACGCAAGTGCAGGCAAGCTCTCGCTCATGCAGTTCCACCGCGACGCGGTGCTGGATTTGCCTGAGGATGGGGAAACGCTTCTTCTGGCCAAGTCCCAGCAGTGCCCGGTCCAGGCGCTTTACAGGCCAAACAAGGTGCTCACGTTCCAGGGCCACCCCGAGTTCCGGCCCGCCGTTGCCCAAGCACTGCTCGACGCGAGGGAAGATCTCGTTGGGCCTGAACTGGCTAAGCAGTGGGAAAAGGAGGGCACGGTGGCGGCCGGTGGAGGCAAAGGTGTGGAGGGCAATGATGGGCTGGTGGTGGGGAAGGTCATGGCCAGGTTTGTCATAGGCGAGATTTAAAACGGAGCCAAGGGACAAAAAGGGTCTTGGGTGACATTAGACCCTTTTTAGATAGCCTTTTATCAACAACTCAACCTGCTGTAATTACTTAGAGAATAGAATCTCCTTGTCTGATCCCTTCTAGCCCAGTCCACTTTTTATGTTTCTCCAGTTCTTTTTTTTTTTTTTAAAGAATTTGAGTTTCTTTCAAGGCCAGTTCGAAGTTGGCGTTTTCTTGCGTATTTCTTTTTCTGCATTAAAAAAGGGGCTCGCCTAGGTCCAAAGTACTTCTCAGAGACAAACAAACTGCTGCGCCGACTTTTCCTTGGAGCAGGTGGAAACTCCTTTTTTTTCAACTTCAACACTTGTTCAAGTTACTGACTCTGCTCACGAACTATTCTTCTTGTCAATTAAGTGCTTTGTGTGGGTTGTTGACAGATAATTGCAATGGCCTCGCTACTGACCAAAATTTCAAATCGTGCGTAACCAACTCTAAATCACCAACAAACCCAGTCAAGACTCGAAAGAACTCTTGAGTCAAGACTTCTCAGCTAACACCATGCCCTGGCCACAGACATTGAGTACAGGCGCGTCAACGCCAGGTACCTCAAGCGCAAGGGCTCTGCCGGCGCTAATGCCGTGTCAGCTGGCTTCGACCTCTCGCTCGACTCGGACACTGATTCGGACTCGGACGCTAGTTCTGAGTTTGAGTGTAAAGGCAGGCATGCCAGCAAGACCGACCGCCCACCGCCGCCGCCTCGTGCCAAAGACGTGTTCACAGACGCCGCTGCAGATACCTTTGAGCCTCCACGTTCCCCATCACAAGCGCAACCGCAAGGGCTCAAAAAGAGCCGCTCCATGATGGCGCTCCGCAGTCTCGTCAAAAAGTCCATGCCTGCTGGCACCTCCAGCAATTCCACCAGAAAGGGGTCAGGAGCACACATACAGACCCCGGGCAACAGGTACGACGGGACCAAGGACCACTACCACGGCGACGACGACGACGCCGAGAAGGAGAATTGGTACAGCCATACAAACACGCCGTTTGCGAGCCTAGTCAAACCCGAGTACAATGTGGCCTCGTCGGGGGCCCGGCCCACCCAAAAACACTCGTCATCAGGGTCGTCGTCTTTACATAAAAACTCCCACGCCAAGGCTTCTGTGGGAGGAGGCCAGTCCGGTATCATGTCGTCGTTTGCGTCAGGCCGCCGCTTCCGCTCCAAAACCATCTCCTCACCGTCTCCCACAGACTCGCCATTCTCGCCAGCGTCGTCCGACCAAAGCCAGTTCCCCGCCGACCTGGACCGCCACAGTCACAGCCCTGACTTGGGCATGACCAGCACGCCCGACCACTTCCGCCAAGTGCCAGGCCAGAGCTCGGCCTCGTTCCACTACGACCCGGCCAGCGCAGGCCCGCCTGCCGCAGAGCCGTTCCGCGACTATGACCTCGACACCCGTGCCCAAGCGCGCCCGCGCCCGCCCTTGCCCGGCGTCCCCGCCAGGTCAGGCGTCTACACCGTGCCCGGTCTCAACCGCTCCCCGTTCACCCTCGACGCCGACGTCGACGCCGACGACGGCTTGGACGAGGACACGCGGCTCGGCATGCTCGACTTCTCCAGCGACAACGACGCGCCCCTGGGCCCCCGCAAACACGCACCCATACGCGTCCTGCCCGCCGCCGCCGCTACCGCCGAAGGTGGGGGTGGAGGGACCCGCGCAAGATCGAAAAGCATCACGCGGCTCCAGAACTTCATCTCGGGTGGTGGGACCTCTGGGGCCAAGAGCAGGAAAAAGTCGCTGCTGGCTGGCCACTAAACCGACCTTTACACCTTGCAATACCTCGTTTCCATCATTTAAGTATCGTGTCTTTTTTGTAAATGACGTTTTCTTTTTTTATTATACATAACATACAATCAAACATTATAGCATTTAACCGTTTCCGGTTCTATAGTTAGTTGTTGCGCCGTTTGTACGCAGCGGGCCGAGACGACGACGACGGCGTCGGTCGCGGGCTCACCACGTTGCGCCGGCCGCCTGGCGTCGTGGCCCCAGCACCCGC
>JAJMHN010000231.1:0-14125 GCA_030566025.1 Geotrichum cucujoidarum
GTCGGTGCTTTCTAGTGCCAATTTCGTAAGATCCTCAGAAAGGGCAGGAACAGGAGGTATCTTTTCTACAGAGACGGCATCACTAGTTCCCTTCTTTTCCTCGGGGGTGTCTACTGAGATGGCAGTGCTTGAAACCGAAGAAGCATCGTCATTAGTAAAGATGAACGAACTTTCACTGTTGGTATTGTTATTATTGGTGTCGTTATTGTTGAACACTCTGGGGTCCAAAGTGGAAGGATGGTCCATAACACTAGTGCTAACACTTCTTCGTTGGTTATCGATAGCCGTAGCCTTCAAACTACTAGGGGTAAGAGTGGCTGATCGCTTGACCTTGTCTCTGAGTTCACCCAAGAATGGTGCATCCATAGGCGGACCTGTGGGGGCGTTCTTGGAATTCCTAGAGTGTTCCTTTGATTCCCTATTTGACGTGACGGCGTTTTGACGCTGAGGCTTGCCACCAAAAGGAACGAACTGTTCTTGAGGGGGCAGTTCTTGAAACTCTCTAGCAACCTCGTTGGATTCTTCTTGGAGCTTCTTGAGTCTCTGCATTCTCATGTCACGCTGCTCGTACAAGTAGTTCTTGTTTGCACTGTGTTTTTCGTCTTCAGCAGGCATTTCACCGCCATCGCCCACAAAGTCGGTCATTTCCAGCTCACGGGCTTGTGCTTGAAGGCTTTCCATCTTGTCCCGAAGTTTTCTCAAGCGAGGAGAAGGTTCAATCTCATATGAGCGGCCCTCCAACTGATATCCAGTCTTTTGTCGAGCAAGCTGAGCCTCTAATTTATTGGCCAGCTTTTCACGATCTAGAATACCGCCTTGCGAGCTCTTGCTCTTCTTGCCTTCCTTGAGCATCATGTAAAGTTCTCTAATTTCAAGCTCTTGGTTTTGCAGTTCGATAATGTGATTTTGCTTGAGTTCTTCCAAGTCTTGCTGGAGGTTTTCGTTCATGCGTCGCTGGAGACCAAGTAGATGTCTTGCCTCATCCAACTCTTTTTGTAACCTGCCGACCATGCCGTCAGCGCCCAAGTTGAGCATTTGTTGCATGTGGTCGCGCTCAACCCTAGCAGCTTCTGCTGCACGCAGGGCGTCCTTGGCTTCTATCTGTATGCGTCGTGCCTGGTCGTCCGTTTGCAGTCGATCTAAAATACTTTGAACAGAAAAGTTGAGGGCGTGTGAAAGGTCTGCATCAGGGTTGATGCGATCCATGACAACATTTGATAAAAGAGCATCAACAAACTGAAACATGCGCGCACCTTCGTCAGTAGGATCATCTCGCACCAGCATAAAGTGCTGCATTGTAGAAAGGAAAAACCCCTCTGCCGGCGTGTCTTTGACTCTAGCCCAAATCTCGTGAACAATTTCGTTAGGGTCGTCCATGTTCTTGATATCCTCTTCACGTTCGACGTTGAGCAACTCATCGTAATCAACTGCAGCGGCTTCATCGTACTTTTGCAATTCCTCGTTGAGAGCTTCATGGCCCAGTTGCTGCATTCGAGTAGCAATACGGGGCAGGCCACAAGCCTTGAACTGTGATCGCAAGTGGATTCTAACACGGAGGTCGGGCGAGCCAGAGACAATAATGTTTACTAAAAACATTGTTGCCAGAGCATACTCCATGAGCATGCTCTCCATACCAACACCGCCTGACCTTAGTTCGTCGCTAGCTCCGACCATACTACCGAGCTTTCCTCGGCCCTCTAACGTGTGCTCCACAATGCGCATCCAAGACTCAAACCGTCCAACATCGCCAGAGTGATTCTTGATTGTATCAAAAGCCGCTAGGACCTGCTGGTGGCCAATTGGTTCCTGCCAATGTGCCAAAAATACAAGTACTTCTGTCAATAGCTTTCTGGTAGGAAGTCTTTGGGAGATGATGGAGCTGACCAAGGCGGGTACAGTCTTTGCGCTTTGCAAAGCGTGATCAGCTCCCTCTTGAACGTTGACAAGAGCTTTGATACACTTGATGAGTTCGTACTCTCTGTCTAAAGAGCCATCGGTTTTTTGCTGCTTGTTGTTGATTTGCGACAGAACGGTGGAGAGCGCCACCAGACCCTGGTTGTCAATAAAGTCGACAACCCAGTTTATTGGCTCAGTACGCAAGGAGACCCACAGGTTGCCCAACTCTCGTTGGGTAATGCTGTTGTCCATTAGTTTGCGCACGTACCATTCTGGCGTGTCGCGGGGTTGGGATGCACGTCGCCGCTCATTCTGAAACTCGGTGAGAGCGTCTTGGTGGATAAGAATCCATTTTTTTGAGACGTCGTATCTCTTCATTTCTTGAATGACGGATGCAGGGAGTGACTTGAAATTTCGTTTTTTCTACAAGTTGTGTTAGTAATTTTGCGAAAACAAAAATGAGAGAATTAGTCTGTGACTTACAATCAAGTCTTCAAACATTTGGTCGATTACGGAGTCATCAGCCGGTCGTTCCAGGTGGAATTCAGAAGCAGACTTTGATTTTGTTGTAGAAAGGGAGTGGGTGTCGTCGTTCATGGAGTATATGGAACTTCTTTGCAACGCTTGACTCTGTACTGGAGCAAGCGTGTCGTTTGTGCGTATGCTGGCCATGGACCCTCTGTGGAAAGAAGCTATCGAGTTCGCCGATCTGGCACTTCCAGAAGAAGAGCTTCTAGGAATTGGACTTGCATAGCCGGAGTTGTTGCTGGTGTTGTTGTTGGGAATGGTACTTGCTACTGATTTGTGAGCTTCTGCATTTTTGCTGCTTGGCGAGAAAGAAAACGCATTGAACTTGGAGCTCGATGTGCTGGGACGTCGATGTGAGTTTTCTCGAGATGCAGGTTGTGTTCTGTTTGGTAGCGGAGGGATGGGGCCAGATATGCTGGGGGTCGGCGTGAAAACGTTTGAAGCATCTCGTCGAAAATCTTGCGATGCCTCAGAAGAGGCGGTAGAAGATCGTGATAGTTGAGACTTGAGCGAATGAGACTGCTGGTCAGTCTGGGAATACTTGGGCTTGGCCATTTTTCGCAGCTGCCCAAGTGGTGTAGGTTCTGAAGAACAAAAACAGCTAGATCAATCAAGTATCGCACAACTGTCGAAAGGGGGTAGGGATTGGTTTCGTGAAGCAAGCTCTGCGGTTCTTATGAAAGCATCTAGGTGTCTAGCCTGTTGACGTGACGGAAAATTCAAACGAAAATGATCAAGACGCCGTAGACTCTGCTTTAGGTAGTTCTATGTGGTAGCAAACCCAGTAGTGCCGTTGCGTGCTGAAGGGCTTGTTCCAGGGTATCAAGTTCTAACTGCCTGGTTTGTACGTGGTCAAAGAGCAGTAGGAAGCACAGGCAAAAGTTGTCGATATATCTTGGACGTTTATGCAAGCTCCACAGCGCAGTTGGTAAAGCAAACAAAATTTTATAAGAGATGGCCAAGTCCAAAAAGCGGTGGAGGGTATTGCGGGTTGTGGTGGTGGAGGCCTAGTGGGAACAGAAAGTGCTGGCGGAACTCGCGCGAGTGTGTGCCCTTGCTTAATCTCAGGCTGGAACAGCGGTGGATAGGGTAAGGGCGGGAAGTGGATCTCGGGATTTGTGCCTGGGGGCGCGTGAAATCTTGGAAAACGCGTTTGGCAATTCTTTACGGGAAAAATAAGAGCGAAATAACAGACTCAGGGGCCTCAGGGATGGGCAACTTTGGCCGATACGCGTCTCTACTGGGTGGACTGGTTTTATTCAACGCGGCGGCAGTGAGCAACATCACCAGCAGTGGTATTGCATGTTATTGGTCTGAGTATATACTACAGCTGTGCAAATGCACCGAAGGTCGAACTAACAATCAAGGCGCCGGAAATTTTTCTGGCGGGATTACAAGTGTTTACTTGAGACGAAAGCTCTGGCTGCTGCCTTGAGCTCACTTGTCTTACACACAAGCCAGTCCTATTGGGCATGGAATCACATGCAGGCTGGTCTTTTAAAGTCCTTCCATGGGCATTGAGCACCAACACGCCGTGGACCTAGAACTCTAGTATATATATAGAGAGAGAGAAAGAAAGGGAAAGCCATCAGTCTCTCGATGATACAAAGTAGGTGGTTCGACCGTTGGTCTGTTGATGTTGTGCGATGGTTTGGGAGATGTTCCTGTCAAAAGTTGTGCTATTTTTAGCCCTCCTTACTATGGCGCTCAGGGATGATTCCAACGTCCGCAGTGCTCTCCAAGGCTTGGGCAATCATGGACTAGGGGAGCCACCAGACAAGGCACAGTTTTTGGGCAGTGCTCGAGAGCCCATGGGAGCTGCAATCAAGTCTAGGTCGTCTACACTAGCTCAAACTCTCCTGCGCTCATAAACAGTGTTGGAGCATTGCTACGCCCAGGTGTACATAGTCCCGGTGCACATTGACTTGCAGAATTAGAGGTAAATCGTCAAGACCGTTTTGCAGAGTAGATTAGCTTTAAATAAGCTTTGTTGGTAACTAAATAACAAGCATGATTCTAGAACACTTTGGGGCTCGAGAAGCGATAGGTCAGTGGCCAGTGAGGAAGGCACAACCGCTGGAAGGCCGCTGCTTTGAATGGAAGCTTCGAAAGTCTTCTGGAACTGTCTAGACATGGCCCTGACTGTCAGTGACTCCGGACGAACAAGAAGCGCCATGTTGCAAAGCCCTACTCCGCCCCAGGCACACAGAAACAGAAGTCATTGTGAAGAGCGCTGTGATTAAAAATAGCAGCTATCCACACCACCAGCATCACCAGCAACCCCTGAAGTTGCCGCTCGCCTTGTGCCTGGCGGCCCTGGAGTATCACAATGCCCACTGCTCACTGCCAGGGCGCGTGTCTAGCCTTCGCTCGTTGTGTCACGGCGTCGCGCGAGCTCAGCCTTCTTCGTGGGCAAGGGCACAACATTAACAACGGCTGCGGCCTCTTCACTCATCATTTTCCGTCCCAAATAGGAATTTCCCGCCCACAAAACACGCGCGCCAGCCCCAGCACCGAGAAAAAAACAAGGCTGAGGCAGCGCACCCCGTGAATTAAGGCAGTGTTCTTGCTTCTAGTTAGACCGAATGGCGGGCGTGCCGATTCCAGGGCAATTAAATTTATCGGCTACTGCACCCGGCAGCCGAACAGGGAGCCCATTGGATCGGCGCTCCCTCCCAAACTCAGCCATTCATCATGGCTGAAGCCTCTCAGGCAACACAAAACTCTGTACCTGGCGGGCCGTGCACACAGTTCGATGATGAATCACGGGGAAGCGTGCACAGCTACCGTGGTGGCTTAATCAATTAATTACTTAGCCGAGTGCTATTACCACATAGCTTAGCCTTGCTTTAAGCAAGCCCGTACACTTTTGCAAACCTCACCCCTGATGATACGGTCTCGGGCACTGCCAGGGCCCTGATCTCCACACACTTTTATAAATACCAACTGCAATCCCTTCAAACCTTTGGTGGTTTGTCTATTTTACACACTTGCAATTATCCAGTTTTAATTCAACAAGTCCGTTTATTCCTTCCCTTGACTGGAATAGTTGCAGCTTGTCCAACATACTAGATCAAACAACAACCTCATCAACCACCGACTTTCGAGCTTCTGTGAATACAAGCAACACTAACGGCCAGAAACCATCACTACAGAAATGCAAAATGCCTTCCAGTCAATACTCAGTCTCAGTCCCAATCACAGTTCATGACAGCCCGTCGCCGATTTGTATTCCAGTCAGATTTTCACAATCCGGGGATTGCACGGCTGACTCCCCCACTACCCCAACTTCCGCCAACCCAGCAATGTACGCGAGATGGAACCCAGTACTCCTGCACCACGATGACCAGCAGTACACAGTCACACAACCCACGGCACAAACGCCCGATCTCAGGATACAGCTCATTGACGTGCCCACGGAAAACCCGGATATAGATATTGACCTGAACTGGGTGCCAAGGTCCACCACTGCTCCGGCCACCGCCCTCCCACCAATCCGGCACGAGTCTCCAAATCTCAACCAACAACGCATGTTCACACAACCCAACCACTCCGGTGCTTCCGTCACCAAAGTCTAATACATTTTTTATTCAATCCAACCTGGCTCCTGAAAGAAGCTCGCGCATCGAAACCCAAGCTGGAAAGAGGGAAAGGTGCTGCCCACAAAAAGAAACATCTCTGGTTTCAAGTCAAAAAAACACAACACCTCCCGGTCAAATTCT
Source organism: Geotrichum cucujoidarum (assembly GCA_030566025.1). Classification (NCBI taxonomy): domain Eukaryota; kingdom Fungi; phylum Ascomycota; class Dipodascomycetes; order Dipodascales; family Dipodascaceae; genus Geotrichum; species Geotrichum cucujoidarum. The sequence goes on from JAJMHN010000231.1 coordinate 6,147, forward strand.
CTAAAAATTCTGTTCTATTTATTAATTTTCTGTTCTTAGTCGTCGTTTTCTTTAATGCCTCTCCCTTTCTTTTATATGTGTATTTCGGTTTGTCTTTGACTCGGTGTTGTTTACATACTAATACTATACTTTCAATTTAAAGCAAAAAGATTGATGGAATTTACCTTAACATTGAATTGCAAAGTAAATACAGAATGGGTTGATTCCTTCGAAAGTATTAAAAAGCAAAGGTCAGAGAACTTTCACAAGCAAAAAGGTACGACCTCGGTGAGGGTTGAACTCACGATCTCACGATTAACAGTCGTGCGCCTTAACCAACTTGGCCACGAAGTCAAATAACGATATTTTAAATATTCGGCTCTTAGCCACTAGAAGTTGGGAGTATTTTTGCACAAGCCGTTACAGCATGTTTTTGGTTATAGCTAGTATTACACTGTCTGTAGTATAATATTTAATTACTTTCTAAATGTTTTAAAAATCATGCATGTATTGGCAGGCCACTTATAACGCTCATTTCCTTCCCGTCCTTTTATCGGTTCCAGCTAGCGTTAGTTTGAAGTTTGAACTGTGGTGCGTGTGCACTTCTACCCTTTGTGAAATATTTTAAAATTGAATACGACTTTGTCTGAGGACCTGTTGTAGTGACAAGTCAGGGTCGCGTCTCAGTCGGACTAAGCCGGGTCTTCAAAAGCGAAAAGATGCATCTAGAGCTCCCTTCTATATTCAGGCTTGTAACATTTCTAGCCGGGGTTAGTTTTAGATGTACCGGAAAGTTTGAATAATACAAGGTCGATTATTGGATGGGTTTAGGCTACTAATGATAAGTTTGGTCTGAATATAGAAAGTTATAGAAGGAAGAATAAAACTAGAAGTTGAGAAAGGAAATAAAGAAAGGTACTGGGGGGATAAGTTCTTTGCGGATATCATTTTAAAACCTCATTTTCAACTTTTTTTGTTTTTGTTCGGGTGCCAAATTTCCTCCCGAGTTTCAAATGGCTACATCGCAAAACGAGTACAATACAAGCTGTCTGATTTTTCCAGGTCAAGAGATTGGAGAACTTATTCTAAGTTATCAAGCTTCTAAAATACAAATTAATATTTGGCTACCAAATGGTGAATAATCATCCAATTTTTGCTGGTTGCACAAATCGGTACTTCAAAAAGAATATCAATTTTTCCCGAAACCGCTTGACCAAAGTTTCCACGTTTGCTCTTGTTTTCTTCGACGTCCAGGTCCAGGATAGGGCGAGCATGATGCTCTGCCACTGGACTCTAGCAGATGCGCCAAAATTTAACAAAACACACTAGCTGCTATAAAATGTTATATACCAACCCAATGTCTGTCTTGACAATTATTTTGGATATTCAGGCAAAAACAGGATTTGTTCCGTGACAAATACAACCAAGCGATTTATCCCAGTTTCATCAACAAACATCCGGATAAACAACCAAACAAGACCAAAAACAAATACAGTCATACATGCTTACACGTGTAAAAAAAATAAATAAATAAAAATAAAAATAAAGATGAAGAAGTTGCAACTAAGAGAAAAAAAAAAGAAACGACACCAGCAGGACTCGAACCTGCGCGGGAGAATCCCAAAAGATTTCTAATCTTTCGCCTTAACCGCTCGGCCATAGTGCCAAATTCCTGAAAGTCGAATTTTTAGGGTCTATAGGTAGTGAGTAAGTGGATGCCAATCAAGTTTGTTGATAAATTTGGGGCTAAGTGACGCCAATAAGTAGTGGTGGGAAGTACGCCTGTTACTAAATTTTTGCATAGCCCGTGATGGAATATTTTGAACTTTTAAAACAGGCTTATTGGTACTACTTGTCTCTCTGAATTTAGTAAGTAGCCACTGTCGGGAAATGAAAACCGAATTACACTCGATACACTCTTTTACATATCCAAAAAATGCCACTTTAACTAATTCACATATCCAGCTCTAATTCCGGTTTGATTCTAGTGTATTCTTGTTATGTTTATGCAACATTTGATCACTACCGAGTCATCACTAGCACGTTCTTCGAATCGGTCCCCAAAGTCAACCCGTTAATTCGATCATTTCAGCAAACTTGATCCAGTAGGTCACAAGGACTTGCCCTGTCTTTCTAAATATATGGATGGTTCAATTACAAAGTATTCGTCACAGCTAAGGCCTTGTTTCTTCTTCGTATTGTAATCAACCTCCGGCCTGACGTGAGCCGTCCGACGATCTCCTAATTCCATCCATCTTGTAAGTAACAGAGTATTGAGCTGACTAGTTAGTCACTAATTAGCGCGCATTGTCTATTCAAGCTCTTGTAATTTTGCAAACCCTTAGTTATTAGTTCAAGTTTCTTCCTGCCTTGCTCCCACCTTGTTTGGCGTTTGTTGTTAGTATTGTAAGTACTTTGTTACCAAAACTTTACCTTCATCTTCTTCAGGTGTCTTGCCCAAAGTTCAACAAGGCTCGAATCTTGTTGAAGCCGGCGACTTTTCGGTTTTGGAAGTATTCAATTACATTAATCTTTTTTTTTCGCCCCCCACGCCAAAGAGTTGCCCCCACGGCGTCAAACAAGCCCCCACGCCATCGAACCATGACGTCTGAACAAAACAGCAATCATGAAAGCTTAATAACAAACTTGGCTATTTTTCTTGACAGGTTACAGCGCATCATCGTACCTAATGAAAATCACTTTGTTCCTTAATGTTACTTCCATTGACCAATTAATAATTTAAAATAATCTAGATTTCTTCCGTTTCATCAGTCAATGGTTGTTCCGTCTGGACGTAATAGGAAATCCCGGCAAAAATTTCTTCAATCACTCAGCAATCAATTCAATCTCAAGCGCTTGCTGGGGGTTCCTTGCTTGGCTAGGAAACAACTTGTTTTTTTTTTCCGGAGTCAAGTACTTTCAATTGATCCAGGAACCCCGTGAACCATCATGGCACTTGGGTTTGTTTGGGTCCCGTCAATTATCATCCAATCAATACTTGGCTTGGGATCAAATAGATTGTTTGCTTGCTGTCGGGTGCCAGCAATCAACAACCTTCTGGCCCTCTGCCTTTGAAAACAAGCTTTTTTCTGAAAGCCGTTTGGGAGTCTTTTTTTTTCTGAGAAAGTCCCGGGAGCGGGATGACACATGTCTGCGCGCATGGCTGACTAAACAGCGGCCGCAACCACTCAAACGTGCACTTATCGGCCCTTTCCAACAAGAAAAAAGGCGGAATTTTTTTTTTTTTTTTTTTCTGGGGAAGAAGAAGCACAGTAAGAAAGAAATGGTCAATCTTTGAACCGTAACTGCTTACCGGGTGCAGTTGTGTTTTGTACTCAGTGTCGTAGCTGTGGGCCGGGTCTATCAACTTGACTTTTTCTGCCGGTGACATAGATTTTGTCAATCACCGTCTTGATCGCTGTTAAGCTGGTTAATTACTTTGTCAAAGTTCTCTGGCGATAACGAGATTTCGCAGGGCAAAAACGTTTAATTTTTTTTTTTTTTTTTTAATACCTCGCAAATATCGAACTAATAAAAGCCAGAACGAAGCGGATTGATACAAAAACCCAGCAAGTTCCTCTTTTTTCAATTCCTTTTTTTTTTTTTTTTTAATTCAATTATTTTCTGCTTGCTTCTTCTTCTTGGTCTAAACACCAACTCGCTTGCTTCTTTCTGTTTGTTCCTGTTCTTCCTGTTCTTTCTGTTCTTTCTGTTCTTTCTGTTCTTGTCTCTTTTGGCGTTCTTTTCTGTTTCATTTGCATTTATCCAACCTCTAGGCTGGTTCATTCCTCTCTCTGCCATGTCCAGAGCACCCCACACATACTCGTCTGCCCAGGAGCGCTACCTGTTTGGCTCCTCGGACAATGACAACGACGCCGCCTTCCAGCAACCGCCGCTCTACCACGAGCTGCACCTGACGACGCGGCTGCCCAACGACAGCAACAAGTTCATCCCCATCCCCATGAACTTTTCAATCCCGGGCGAAGAGTACCTGCCCGCGGACCCGCTTAACCCGCCGCCACCCCAGTTTGACCGCGCGCCGTCGTCAGAGTGCCTAGCGACGATTGGCCGCAAAGCCGAGCACCAGCAATCACACCAACAACAACCACAGCAAACACAGTCATTATCTTTACAGCAGCAACCACCAAAGTATGCACCGCTCATGCCGATACAAATCTTTTCGCTCTGCCGCGACCTCTGCAACGGCGTCATCCCCGTCTACCCGGTCGCCATGGCCTCCCGCGACGTCTCCCAGGACGACTGGATCCGCTTCATCGAAGACCTGGTCGTCTGCGCCCGCTACCCCGGCTCTAGTTCCTCTTCCAGTTCCTCTTCCAGTTCCTCTTCCAGTTCCTCTTCCAGTTCACCATCGCCCAATGCCTCGTTAAAACAGAAAATGTCCCTTTCCGGCCTAAACCTCTCCAAACACCGCCAAGAACGGTACCCAAAGGTCTGCCGGTACCTGGCCATTTGGAACAAGTGCTTTTTTGAACCAAGAGGCATTCATGTCGACTTGCAAGAGTGCAGGAATAACCCGAAACTCGTGTTTGACTTTGCACGCCATGAAAGTGACAGAAAAGTCAAGCGATGATGAGAAACTAGTATATGAGAAATAGCATGGCTTGATAGATCAATTGATGAATGAAATCCCAAGTGAAGGATTGATCAAGATCTTGGCTTCCAAGGTGCAATCAATCTATCAGTGGTCATGTGATCTACTATCATGTGACTTGCTGTATATATTTTACTCTGTATTAAATGCGTAAATATTAGTAATCCTGTGTATTTTGTAGTACCTAAATACCCGTGACTGCGTATTTTGCGTATTAGCAATTTGAAATTTCCTTCTTGGACCTTTTGGGCCGTTTGGGGAGTTGTTGCGGCCGGGATTTCACGGAAAGAGGCGGCCCTGGCCCTGGGCGGGGAAGCCAGAGTTTTCCCAAGTCGCTGTTCTTTTCTGCTTAGTCAACACCTACATGATTAGTCAGTAGTCAGTAATTACATAATCACATGGCTCGTGATTTCCGCGCGTCCGTCGACTTTTCGCAAGGTTGAACTGGGAAGGTTTACTATGATTGATGGCGAACCCACTGGTGGCTACTTACCCCACAAAGTTTGCGATTTTGGCAAGGCACAAGTGAATTCCCACCAGTAGCACGCGCTGCAATTACGGCAATTACGGGCAACCCATAGAAAGCTGGTCAATTGATCTGAGATTGATTACAGTCAGCAGCAGCGGCGGCTATCAAAAAGTTCAGAGCCAGAACAAAACAACAATAGGCACTACTTACTTGGAATGACTTGCATGGATACTTATTACTTACCAACGAGTGTTCTTTTGGCTGTTCTTTTGGCTGTTCTTCTGTTCTTTTGGCGTTGTTGTTTAGAAATGTATGCAAATGTTGCAAATGTTGCAAATGTTCAGAAACTCCCGGGTAAGGCGCCCTTTCTTATGACAAATCAGCCGTTTGCTGAGTCATTAAACTCGCCGTTAAGCCCTGTGGGCAAGTTCCCACCACATTGGCCTTGTTGCTCTTTTTGCACAAGCCAAAAGACCTGGCTCCTCCACCGGCGAGCCGAGTCTGAAGCCAGTTCAAAGCCAGTCCAAAGCCAGTCTGGAGCCAGTCTGGAGCCTTTACGAGACAGAGACCGCACCGAGACTCTTCCCTGCTGTAGTTGCCAGTTATTCCGCAATGCCGCAACAACGCCAACTCCTCCTCTTCCGCTGATTCTCCTCTGATTCTCCTCTCTTTTTCTATATAAACAGGCATTATCGCCCTCCTCCACAAGTTTCTTTTTAGTTTCCGTTCCACGCCAGTTCCCGTAAATCAGTCAATTGTAATTTCTCAAACCTATTTAAACTCTCTGATATCCTCCTTCTACATCCAAAGTAATTTAATTTATTTATTTATTTCCATTCCAATCTCACCTTCTTCTTCATCTCCAACATACAACACACAACATGACCCAATTAGCCTCCTCTAAATTCGTCATTGACACCGCTCCTGCGGACCCGCTCTTCAACCTCATGGGCGTCTACAAGGCTGACACCTTTGACGGCAAGGTCGATCTCGGCATTGGCGCCTACCGTGACAACTCGGGCCAGCCCTGGATCCTCCCCGTGGTCAAGAAAGCCGATGCTGCCATTGCCAGCGACCCCAAACTCAACCACGAGTACCTCCCCATTGCCGGTCTCCCCGACATGACCGCTGCCGCCGCCAAGGTCATTCTCGGTGCAGACTCGCCAGCCATTGCCCAGTCCCGCGTTGCATCCTTTCAAACAATTTCTGGCACTGGCGCCAACCACTTGGGCTCGCTTTTCCTTTCGCATTTCCCTCCCTCGGGCGCAAACGTCTCTACCGACGGATCAAAGGGCGTTATTTACGTTTCCAACCCCACCTGGGCCAACCACCACCAAATCTTTTCTGGCGTCGGCTTGACCGTCAAGCAGTACCCCTACTACAAGGCCGACACCGTGTCGCTTGACTTCGACGGCATGGTCGACACCTTGTCCAAGGCCAACAAGGGCGAGATTGTCCTGCTCCACGTTTGTGCCCACAACCCAACGGGAATTGACCCCACCCAGGACCAGTGGCGCCAGATTGCCAAACTCTGCAAGGAGCGCGAGCTCTACCCCTTCTTTGACTGCGCCTACCAAGGCTTTGCCTCGGGCAGCTTGGCCAACGACGCCTGGGCCGTCCGCCATTTCATTGAGCAGGGCCTGGAGCTTTTGGTCTGCCAGTCCTTTGCCAAGAACTTTGGTCTCTACGGCGAGCGTGTTGGCGCTTTGCACGTTGTCTTTAACGACGCCGACACCAAGACCGCCGCCGCCTCGCAGCTCGCCATTCTCCAGCGGTCTGAAATCTCCAACCCCCCTGCCTACGGCGCCCGCATCGTGGCCCGCATTCTCAGCGACCCCAGCCTCTTCAAACAGTGGGAAGAGGACCTGCAAACCATGTCCCAGCGCATCAACAGCATGCGCACCGCCCTCAAGGCCGAGCTCCTCAAGCTCAACACCCCGGGCAACTGGGACCACATTACCAACCAAATTGGCATGTTTTCTTACACTGGCCTGACTCCCGCCCAGGTCGACCGCATGGTCAGCGAGTTCCACGTCTACTTGACCAAGAATGGCCGCATCTCCATGGCCGGCCTCAACACTGGCAACGTGGCCTACGTCGCCAAGGCCATTGATGCATGCGTTCGTGGATAAATATAAAGAACCCAGACCTCTTTTTCACTATTCTTCTCATTTGCTTTTTTTGTTTTTAGTTTTTCATGTAATTAATGTTCAATTGTCTTGTTGATGAAGAAGCGTCATTACTACCTCTACTCTAGCATTAAATGGTATACGTAAAATAAATAATTGGGCATGTTGACTCTGTTAGTTGACAGACAGCTCGCCATAGTTGTCCGCATAATCCGCCGACACACTCACCGCCACATAGTCCTCGAGGTCCTCACTTAGCACCGCCAGCTTATTCTTGACCTGGCTCGTTGCCTCCTTGCCCACAATGATGCGGCCGGGAGGGTTCTCAAGCCCGCCAATGTGGAGCACGGTGAGCACGGTTTCGTAAAGGGCGAGGTCGGGTTCCAGGGGTGCACCGGCGGACTGGGAGGACTTGACAATGTCGCGCATGCGGCCGGCGGCGGTGGACGGGCCATAGCGTTCATACTCGTTGTCAGAATCCTCGCCGTTGTCCTCGCCGTCGGGTTCCGTCTTGACTTTGGTGGCTTTCGCGGGCTCGGCAATGACGGCCGGCACAGTCAGCAAGCTCAGCTCCAGCGGCTGCTGCACAATGCTGACTTTTAAATTAAACGGCGCAATCTCGCACGCCAGCGCCTCCAAGTAACCCTCCAACGCATGGGTAGCACCACTCAGCAGCGACAAGAACGGCATGCCGATACTCGCCGTCGTGTCCGTGAGGTTGATGAAATGGCCAAAGAACTGGGCGCGCATGTAGGGCAGGCAGGCTTGGATCATGTTGACGGCGCCAAAG
>JAJMHN010000232.1:0-13896 GCA_030566025.1 Geotrichum cucujoidarum
CTATTTATTTTCTTATTTATTGCCTTTTTGACCATCAATGTCTGTTATTTGACACCTTTCTGTCTGAATGCTTTTACCGATTTGGTCTAGTAACTCTAGTTCGCCAATGGCATGGATCTTTGGAGTCAACGCCGCTGAGGGTTTGTTGTAAGGCCAAGGATATCGCTTACCCAAATGGTCATGTTATTTTCAAGGGATCACGATAATTGCACCACTTATAGTCGCAATTAAAACGGTCTTATTGAATGCGCGTTAGCGAGCCAACGTTTAGAGTGCAGGAGGCTCGAAAGGGCGCGCTCGCTTTCTGGAGGTTTGCAGTCCATGCAATGGTCCAGCCCCGACCCTTGCTCGTTTGGACTGGAACTCGCGCAGCATGCGAGAAGGGGTTTATCTTTTACCGGCAATGCCGGTGGTACAGGCACTGGTGCTTTGCCAGTCTGGGGCTAATATCCGGTTCCGGCGGACGTATCCGCCGGGTCGTTGTTGCTGCCTGCTTCTTCAACGAAACTTTTGACGATCTTACATGATGCTTACGACGCACATAACTAATCAGCATGGCACTGTTGGGCTTCCCCAGAAACGCGCTGCAGGCTTCTCGTATTCGCAGAAGCCAAACCCGCAAAAGAGAGAATCAGGGCCATGATCTATCCCTGAACTGAAGGCAAACCGCGTGGTGTGGCTTGGAAAAAAAAAAAAAAAAAAAGGTTCAAACACCGTGCACCAACAAGCACCCTTGCAAGTGGACACAACCTGCTGAGCCTTTTGGTTCCAACTACCCTCTCGCACCAACGTGGCCAGTTTACCTGTAACTCGGTTAGTTCAATGATCCATATTGGCCAACGACCCCCGTTAACGAGCAGCTATGCAAATCAAACTCGCTGAGCTGATCAATTCCATCCAGTTTTGGGCATCGATGGGCACTTTTCTCCAGGCCCTTGTTCTGGCTTGAGAAAGAAGATTGGTAATTTTTTTTCAAATTATTTTTCTCTTCCCTGCTTGTTGATTGCACAGTTGAAACAAGCCTTGTCTTTTAGCGCGTGCAGCCCGTTGAACAAGGTCTAAGCCTGAAAAGAAAAGATCCGCTGGCGTGTGATTGGCCGATAGACTTGTAATCATAACCCTTAGCAATGACTTAACGGGGGGTTAACCTTGTGTTATTGCGTAGGTCTTGTTGCTGTTGTTGGGTGGTGGTGGTTTAACGCTTTCCAATGGAAAAGCCCGCGGAACGTATTCCCCAGTCTTCTATTTGCCAGTGTGGTTTTCCATTCGGTTTTGGGGATCTGAAAAATTTTCAGGGCAGCCAGGGCGAGGCAAGGCGTTCACGACGAGCGTTGGACGGTGATGGCGACCAAACGGTCAATACGTCTTCCCAGACAACACCACACCGGTCTTGACTTTTTTCTTTTCCCCATAAAGCACCAGACTCAATGGCGGTTCAAGGCCCTAACCGGGTCGTGCACTACGTAAAACCGATAGTTGATAAAAAAAATAATAATAAAATAAAAATCATCCAACCAATAAACCCATTTGGAACAAAAGGAAAGACGCTGTGCAGGTCGGTGGAATTTATCTGGTACGGCGGGTTTCAGGCCTGATAATCATAATTCGGCGTTTGTACCAGCCAGTGGTAGGCAGGGACAAGTACTCCTAGTGAGATCATCGACTCATGCCAGTGCGCCGCGGTAAGTCTCAACGAAACTTGGCTCAACCAGCGCCCAACCCACTCCTGAAGAGCAACACGTTTTCCAAATTTCTTTCAAACCCGCTAAAAAAAAAAAAAAAAATTTCCAAGTCGGTGGGTTTTCTTTCTCAGGAACCCTCATCGATCATCGTCAACGCACATCCATGAAAGCGGCATTTTGTCCCAACGCGGGATTCCAACGGCGATCATCATGGTGCGCGAGCGTGCGTTGGTGCCAAAGGATTGATTGATCAATTGATCATTGATCCTGATGGATTTGTGAGCCGGTTTTGATTTGAAATTCTGCCAATGAAACGCATCGTGATTAATTGGTCTTAGCCCGAGTCTATGGCTAGCTTGGAACGAGCCGTCCCCAAAGTCGGTTCCTGTGTTCCTCTACTCTGGCGATGGATTTCGGACCAGTGAGAGACCAAGCACAGCCTAGTCTATCTGATGCTGCTGCTGCTGCTGCTGCTGTTGCTGATGCTGGGTGCACCGTGTTGGCCTTGAGCTATTTTAGTCGTGCCTTGCTGGCTCTGTACCAGCGGTGGAGTGCATCATGAACCTTTGCCTGGCCTGACTTCAAACCGCTCGCTTAGGTAAGTCAAGTTACAAGGCTATTTGGCACAGAAAAAGAGCCCGCAAGCGAGAAACAACGCAAGAACTGTCAACCATCGATCCAATCAAGTCGGTGACGTCTGCCTTGAACAAGTTCAAAGCCCGCGCTGGTCAAGTTTCCTGTAACCAACTGATTCCCTGGCACCGTCGCCGCCTTCTAACTAGTCAAGTCCCGTTACGTCTTGAGGATCAATGATCGATCATGATAGTAATCAGCTATGGTGATTGGTGACTTTGCACCAGTTTGCCTCATTGAGTCTAGTCTTGGATCTGTGATAAAAAGCTCCTTGTTATCAGCGCTCGAAGTAACTAGTTAGTTAACTGAACTGGTTGGTTAGTTGGTGCAGGTGCCGCAGAAAAGTGATTTATCCGGCAGATGGCACTGACTGGACTGGCTCCTTGTGCACGACCGTCGACCGACCCCTAGCTACTTCCTGCACACGCCACAGACCCCCCAAAGGCGCCGAGGACAAACTGAGGGAAGCTGGATCAAGTCACTAAGTAATCAGTCAAGCAAAGGTACAGCGGCGCAAGTATATTGGGACCTGGGGTCTGGCTTGAAATTTTTCAAAAGCCAAGCAACGTTCCTACTTACCCGTGTTGTTGTGTGCCTTGAACCTCCCGGCTGTCCTACATGCCTAGTCAAGCTACAGTTTTTTTTTTTTTTTTTTTTCAAATCATGGGCAACTTCAAATTAAGTATCACCGCCATCGCAATTGACAAGGATCAGTGTCATGGTGATTGACATCTCGGTTATGAATATTACCAGAAAAAGTTTGAACAAAAAAAAAAAAAAAATAAATGTTAAAGCCACCTACATTCTTGGAACACATACACACACACACACACCACTCATGGCGACGACTGCTTCATAATCTCTTCATAGATTAATCGCTTCAGCTCATCCACCGACAGCTCTTCCTTTTTGCGGTCAAAGTCAAAAAAGTTTTCTGGAATCGGAGATGCGTCGGGCTCGTCAGACGCGTCGTGGTAAGGCTCCAAGTAAGGGTGCTCGAGGGCCTCTTCGACGCTAATGCGCTTGGCAGGGTTGAACGTTAGCAAGCGCTCAAGCAAGTCAATGGCGAGCGGGTTGGCGCCGGCAAACAAGGTGGCAAATGGCCGGCGCTTTGTAAAGGGCAAGGACCGAATGTACTCCCTGGCGCGTCTCGACTTGACAGAGTAATAGTCCTCCATGGTCGGGGTACCAAGCACATCTAAAATGAGCGTCAACTGGTGGTGGTAGTCCTTGCCGGGGAAGAGCGGCTTGCCAGAGAGCATTTCGGCCAAAATGCAGCCCACGGACCACATGTCAATGGCCTTAGTGTACTCTTGAAAGGTGAGCATAATCTCAGGCGCGCGGTACCATCTCGTGGCGACATACTCGGTCATGTAGCCGAAATTGTCGTCCGAGGAGGCCGCCGAGCGGGCCAGACCAAAGTCGCAGACCTTGAGGTCACAGTTGGAGTTGAGCAAAAGGTTGGAGGGCTTCAAGTCGCGGTGCAAAACATTGGCAGAGTGCATGGCTTTGAGCGCCCTAAACGTCTGGTAAATGAAGTACTGGCAGTGGTCGTCTGACAGCGATTGAGTGCGAATCACTCTGTGCATGTCAGTCTCCATGAGCTCTTGAATGAGGTACACCTCATTGAACTTTTCATAGGAAATTGGCTTTTGAAGGTCCACTATAGAGATGATCTGGGTTTTGTTAGCATATTGTAGCGAATAGCGTGATTTATAACTCACATTTTCATGCGAAAAGTGTCGAAGAAGCTTCATTTCTCTGAGCGTGCGCAGGCAAAACATGGGCCTGTCAAATGGCGTAATCTTCTTGATGGCCACCTTGAGGTTGGTGGGCTTGTGTACAGCAGAGCTGAATCGTTAGTATCTCAAGGTAAAAAGAGGATATTGCACGAGACTTACCATACAATACCGTATGCTCCCTCGCCAACAACGTCCTTGATCGCATACTGATCAGAAACGTTGAACGAGATTTTTCTTGGTTCCACATTGCGTGCCGCCATCTTATGGGGCATTGGGTGGTGTGTAGCAGTAGAAGTAGCTGATATCATGCGACAAAAGTGGGAACCAGACCTAAGGCAGAGTTAGATTAAATGCCAAAAAAATAAAACTAGGGAACAAGTGGCTTCTCATTGACAAGGAGACTTCATGTGGGCGTTTCTTGGAACTCATGTTGGCAATGTAAAGAAAATTAAAGGACAAATGTGTGGGTTGTCAGAGAGGCACTTGGTGTTTCAGCTGCATCAAGCAAGACGGTTGGATTGGCAGAGCATTAACGCGCACTTATTTCTCAAATTCTTGTCTGCTCCAGCTCAGCTGAAAACTGCCAGTCTGAACTGCAACAAGGAATGAGGAAATGGAAGAGCCAGTGCAGAGCGGGTTCATGATACGTAAGAAGGTTTCTTTTTTTTTTTTCGTTTGAGCCGAAACGTTGTTGGTGATGCCCTGTTCCTGGTGCACCCCACCAACCAAGCCTCGGTGGACCAACTGGTTCAAAAGGCCCCACCAAAAACCGCCTTGGCTAACTTTCTTTGCCCTGAATCATGACGCCCAGTGCCCAACTGCCCACGACCCACGAGCCTGGCGGAGACTCATGAAAGAAAAAAAGACCGGCGGAGATGACTTACGTTTGGGAATACCGCAGATTGGTGGAGTGTTTGCAGATCAACGCTCTAGCTCAAGATGCGCAGCGTATATTAAGACGACGAGGTTGGTTTGGAGTGTCCCTAGCCACGAGACAAGCAGACTAGGAGCGTTGAGTAAATGGAGTAAAATGAGAAAAGAAAGGAAATTGACGAGAAAGTGTAGAATATATATTGATTTCAGCGGTATACCATGAGTTGAGGCTTCAGAACCAGTTGAGACACCTCAAAATAAAGATCCCGTCCGGTTGTGCCTTTGTCACACCCAAAGAAAATGCCCCATTGGACTTGACGGCAAGATGATAGTCTACTTTCTAATTTCACTCCTAATGCCCTGTTGGCCAATTCGCTTTTGTTTTTCTTTTTGCGAGCTGGTGCTTGGATCTGAGACGAGCTTCTGCGAGAGCATCTAAACCCAAAACTGTTGCTGGTTTAAGCTTTAGCATGAAATTTGCAAGTTTCAAGATTTCCACTAACAAACAAAGAATGACTGTAGGCTTGAACTAAACTAGGATTCATATTCTTTTTGGACACGAGTTTCAGCCCGCACTGCTAGCTGGATGTAAAAAGGCAGGTCTAGCTATCGTTGACACAAAGGCGAAGTCAAAATTCAATGCTCGTCCATCAATACGCAGTATTAATGTCAACGGCCAGTCCATTGATGAATGAATTAATCCAGCAGGCATGTGCTAACAGAGCCACATTTCGATATCGACAAAATAGAAAGGTTGAAGAAAAAAAATACAATGCTTTTATTAATTAAGGACTAATGTACAGAATTTGCTTAAACAGCAGTGAGAATGTCAGAGTCACCAGCGTCAAGAATGGTGAGGACACCAACACGGAAGAGCTTACCGCAAGCGGTACCAAGCTCGTTGTTGCCGCCCTGGAAGTGGTGGACAGTGACCTTGGAGAGCATGGCGTAGTACTCGAGCTCAGACTTTCTGAGGGGAGGGGTGTTGCCAGCAATGATGACAAGCTTAGCCTTACCTTGGCGGAGAGCCTTGAGGGTAGACTTGTAGCCAAGGGTGTACTTACCTGACTTGATAGTCAAGGCAAGACGGGCGTTGATGTTTTCTTGGGACTTCTTAACTTTAGGGGCCTTTACAGAGGGAAGGTTAGCAATCTAGGGTCTACTGGAGCAGAAGAACGAGGACGAGGACGACATGTGTATATGCAAAGAACGAGACTAGTCGTCGACAACATAACATCATATTTCTACGTCACAATCAATACTAACCATCGCTGCGCTTGTTGAATGTATGAGCACTCCGGGTGTTGTGTGTTGTAGAGAAGGAAGAAAGAGAGTGAAAAAATTTCCTGCTTGAAAATCTTTCAAAGCGCTTTTCCCGTGCAAAATTTGGGCGGCGCCCGCTTTTCGCGCGTTTCCCAGCGGAATTTCGCAAAGGCCCAGGGCAAAGGCATGTGCTCCGGACTGAAATGTCTTCGGTCCCACATCTCCCGCAAAACAAACAGTCACATTGCCTATTCCGGTAATACTCACCCTTCTTGCCACTCACCTCCCAGCGCTCTTGGGCCCGCAGCGCGCGAGACCCTCCCAAAAAATTCTGGTTTGATATTCGCAATTTTCTCGCTTTTACTCCTGCAACGACACCATCACGACAACAAGGTACGTACTGCCCACCCCTCAACTCACGGTTTGCGCTAGAGGGGGACTCGCTTTCAAGACACTTCATGTCCGACTGTCCGGCATTGAACCGCACGCTGCATGATGTTTTGAAGAGCCCTTGATAGACTGCAAATTTTTTTTCTTCTTCTTCCTCCTGCACAGAACATTATACTGACTTTCATTTGCAGGTAGTTCAACATGAAAATCGAAATCGACTCATTTTCCGGCAACAAGATCTACCCCGGCAGAGTACGTATCATTCCGCCCAGCTCTTATGCTCGTTGTGAACCGAATGCTAACCCCATATTATAGGGTACCCTCTTCGTCAGAGGAGACTCCAAGATCTTCAGATTCTACTCCTCCAAGACTGCCTCCCTCTTCCACCAGAGAAAGAACCCCAGAAGAATCTCCTGGACTGTTCTTTACCGCAGAAAGCACAAGAAGGGTGTCTCTGAGGAGTCCTCCAAGAAGAGATCCCGCAAGACCGTCAAGAAGCAGCGTGCTATTGTCGGTGCTTCCCTCGATGTCATCAAGGAGAAGCGTGCCATGAGACCCGAGGCTCGCCAGGCTGCTCGTGCCCAAGCTGTCAAGGACGGCAAGGACAAGAAGAAGGAGGCCGAGGCCAAGAAGAGAGCTGAGAAGGTCAAGAACGTTGCCAAGGGCGGCCCCAAGGTCTCCAAGCAGGCTGCCAAGGGTGCCCAGCAGAAGGTCCAGGCCACTTCTCGTTAAGTTTTTTGATGTATTTGAACTAAATTAATAAAAGTTATGAGAAATTTTTGGGTCCATGAATCCTTTACTGCTCCGAGTGCCATTAAATTGGTGATTTTGCTGGAGAAGTTAAGTTATTCTCCAATGCTGATCACGTAATCATTTATAAGCATACATGGTATATTTGTATAATCATTTGTTAAGCGTTACATAATGACACTTTTACTTCCCATTCCAACCGCTCTGATTGGTTCTTGGCCCTACCAATTTTTTTTTTTACTTCACCTCCATTTGAACCCTCTACAACACGCATCCCACAGCATATCAACCATGGCTGAGGCTTTCAAGAACGTTACCCCTGCTCAGGGCGACTACGAGGTACGTGCCACGAGAGTGTTCTTTTTGCCCTCTCTGCTTTCGAATTCTAACCCGCTTTGTAGCTCATTGATGTCGACCCTCACTTCACCAGAGTCGTTCGCTACTTCCGTGGATCCGACTACCTCAAGTGGGCTCTTTTCACCGGCTCTGCTCCATTGTTCCTTTACTGGTCTGAGCACGTCCAGTCAGAGGGCAAGAGCCGCGCCGTGACCGGCCGCGCCGTCCGCATTGCTACCATTGTCGGTTTTACAGCCGGTTTCATTTACTCATACAACCGCTCCTCGCTGCGATTCCAAGGTGTGCTCGAAAACGAAAGAGAGGTCCAGAAAGACAGATACGAAATCAAGTCCAGACTCAGCAAGGGACTCAAGCCATACGGTGAGACTGACGTTCCTCACTGGATTCAGAGAATTGCCGCTAGAAACTCGACCTACTCCTCGACCTTCAACCACATCTTCCCCTGGTTCAACTTGGTTCAGCACGAGTACCACGGTGTCGACCTCAAGAAGTACTACGAAGTTAGAGAAGGCGAAGAGAAGTGGGGCTTCAATCTTGAGCTGCCCGCCGAAAAGGAAGAGTAAAAGACCGTGCTTTTTTCTTCTGAAATCTCATCATCATGTTCATTATATTTGCACCAATAAACTGTTTTTAGCTAATAGCCTCGACACTCGCCAGTAACACTGCTACAGCTCGACTAAAATATGGATGTTGGCGTAATTATGGGTTGTAGAGGTCAGACCAGAAGAATGTGTGGTCGCCATACCAGTAGTCATTTCACCAACAATATTTTGAAATATTACAGTAAACTTACTCTTGATCAGACCGTAATTGTATCCATTCCATTTCTAATATAGGTGCGGTTCATTTAGTTTCCAAGACTTTCAGGTTTCAATGTTCTCTTATATGATCCTTATACACGAGTCGTACATGTTTTCATATATACTCTCTTACAGTCTGCGTAATTGCAGGCCCACAAATCACTGATACAAGAATCTATATCTTCAGAGCATTCTTCAAGGTCTTTCTTTACAACTTTTGAACCAACTTCATGCTCTTAGTCGTTGCGTTCCGAAGTGCCAGAGATCCGTCCAGACGCTTTTTGAAACTTTCCAATTGAGTGATGGGTGACCAACAAGCTCACCATTTTGCCGTTGGGTCGAAAAAGGTAACTCGACAACACCAGAAACTCAGGATCGCGTAGACCCCCTTCTCCAACCCATCCA
Organism: Geotrichum cucujoidarum; assembly: GCA_030566025.1. Taxonomy (NCBI): domain Eukaryota; kingdom Fungi; phylum Ascomycota; class Dipodascomycetes; order Dipodascales; family Dipodascaceae; genus Geotrichum; species Geotrichum cucujoidarum. Next base: position 8,896 of record JAJMHN010000232.1, read on the forward strand.
ACTCTACTTCACAGCCATTGCTTAAGGCCATCTGGTGCACACACCTTAGGAAACAAAGATATTCTAGCGCCTGGTTTGCTGCAGTTTTGAATCATGGCTGACCAGGAAGACTATTCGTCCCTGCCTATCACAGATAGAGCAACGCACAAGGTATGTAAGCATCTTGCAAGCAAATCACCTTTGACTAACTAATATCCAAAGCTATGGAAAGTACGACTCGCTGCTTATGAGGACATGAAAAAGCAGTTTTCTGCTTCCGGCAGTGAGCAGGATCCTTGCTTTCGGCCTTTTCTCGACAACCCCGGTATTTATAAAAAGATTGTGATGGATTCGAACGTGGTGGCTCAGGAAGCGGGTATCAGTTCTCTAGTGTCAATGCTGGAGTTTGGAGGCTCTCAGGCTTGTATCAAGTAAGTTTACTAGCTTTCATGTTGCTCAGCCGATTCTAACAATGCAGGTTACGGGGAACAGTATTAGGCCCTTTGATTGAAAAGTCTCTTGGATCCACTAGATCAGGGACCAAGACAAATAGTACTGCAGCCATCATGTGGTTTGTGGAGCTTGATACTCCAGGGCCAGTCATAGAGGAACTAGTATCTTTCCTCACTCACCGAATACCGAAATTGGTTGCAGGTGTGACTGCCGCTCTTACTGAAGTCTTCAGAGAATTTGGAGCAAAAACAGCTTCGCCCAAGCCGATTATCAAAGTCCTGCCCAAACTATTCGCCCACGCGGACAAGAACGTACGAAAAGAAACAACGGAACTGGTAGTCGAACTCTACAAATGGCTAGGCGATGGATTCAAGGACACATTTTTTGCCGACCTCAAGCCAGTCCAGCAAAAAGACTTGGAGGCAGAATTCGAAAAAGTCAAAGACGTCGCACCACAACAAAAGCGGTTCTTGAAATCTCAGCAAGCAGAAATGCAGGCTAATGGTGAAGGAGACGACGAAGATGAGGAAGACAATGAAGATGCCGGCTTGGATCTACTAGACCCTGTCGAGGTCCTGTCCAAGGTCCCAGCTAACTTTGCATCTAATCTAGGATCGTCCAAGTGGAAAGACAGAAAGGAAGCCCTAGAAGAATTTTATCCCGCTGTCAACGTTCCGAAAATCAAAGCAGACGACTATGGCGACATTGTACGGCTTCTCTCAAAGTGTATGAAGGATGCAAATATTCAGGTTGTCACTCTTGCTGCCAACTGTATTGAAAGCTTCGCCAAGGGACTTCGCAGCGATTTCTCCAGGTACGTTGCCTATGTTATGGGGCCAATGCTGGAACGCCTCAAAGAGAAAAAAGCGTCAGTTGCAGACGCTTTGAGAAATGCACTGGACGCTGTTTACAAGACCTGTTCACTGTCAGAAATACTGGACGACATTCTTGAGTCCTTGAAGCACAAGACCCCTCAAGTGAAAATAGAGACTGCCAAATTCCTATCGCGCTGCCTGAGCACCACAAAAGTCACACCCAAGCCTGCTGAAATTAAACTGATTAATGAGGCAAGTATCAAGCTTCTGGGAGAGACTCAAGAGCCAGTGCGCGCAGGTGGTGCTGAGGTCCTGGGCATCGTGATGAAAATCATTGGCGAACGAGCCATGACACCATTTTTGGAGTCAGTCGATGACATCAAGAAGGGCAAAATCACTGAATTCTACAATAAAGCTGAAGTCAAGGCTAAGCCATCCAAAGCAGCACCTCCTGCTGCTGGTCCTGCTGCTGCTGGCCCCAAAAGTGTATCTAGACCTGCAACAGGAACCCGCCCTGGTAGTACGCTGCTAAGGAAGAAAGGACCCGCTGACCTCGCATCCAGCGCAAAATCTAGGCAGGAAGAAGAGCCCATGACGCCTACCCCAAGACCAAGTAGACTTGGAGTAGGCACCAAGACACCATTACAACGGCCTGGCGTCACTAGTCCCACTAAACAGCGAGCGGCTGAGGCTTTGTCCCAGCCTCCAGCACTCTCCCAGCGCCCTGCTGCATCAGCTTCAAGAGGGTTGACTGCACGCGTAAGTTTCATCAATACTTTTTATTGTTTTACATTATCGCTAACCATTTAGTCTCTTCCAAGTGGAAGATCTACGCCTGCCGATTCGGGTCTCTCGTCTGCTGAGAAGGCAGAGCTAGAGCAGTTGCGCCAAGAGAAGAAGGACTGGCAGCGCGAAAAGGAGCAACTCTCCCAGCAGATTCAAGACCAGCACTCGGAAAAGTCGAGACTGATGCAGGAGATTAATTCGCTACAATTGAAAAATGCGCAGCTGGTGGAGGATCATACTCGAGATGTTTTAGCCATCAAGAGCAAAGAAACCCAACTGATTAGAGCACATTCAGATATCGAGAGCGCAAGGCTTCAGATAAGTCAATTAGAGCTTGACGCTGAGCAGTCAAGAAACCGACCTCTTCAAGTCAACACTTCGGGTCAAAGAGGATCCATTTATTCGAGGTTGGCTTCGCCCACGTCTCCAAGCGCATCTTCTCTGAGCTACGAGTCGCCGGTTAGAGGACAAGGACATTACCAAAGATCGAGTAACTCACCCCTGGGCTCTCCAAGCAGCATGAGGCGCGGTGGCGAAGAGTTTGAATCAAGAGAGGAGGAGCATGACGAGACAAGCACTTACCGGCGACAGGCCTCGCGGCCCTTGAGTTACCAGGAGTCCAAGCCAGGCCCAGCCAGCACGCCTTCACGTTTCGGCAGTGTGCGGAACTCGTACTACGCAAATGCGTCGGAGACTTCGTCTGGAATTCCTTCGTATGGGTACAGGCGGACCTTTGGCGGCGGCAGCAGCGGCAGCGGCCACTCTGGGGCCGATGGCGAAGGGACGACGAGCTGGAAGAAGGCCGCAGACGTTACCGAGCAGTTGAAGGCGCGCATTGAGGCCATGAAGCTGCGCCAGAAAATGAACGGGCAGCCGTCGTCGTCGTCGTCGTCGAGCGCACAGTAGGACCGCAGTAGACTAGATCACCGAGTACTTAGTTAATGAACGATTGCATAAGTAGTCACTAGTTAGTGTGTTGTTTGCCCGTGGTCGCATACTTAATTAAACTCGGAGGCTCGGCGCAGAGTCCGAAAATTGTGCGAGCTTTTTGCTTTCGCCGTTCCCTCCCCCGACGCTTCGGCGCGTTCAGGCAAAAAGTGGGGTGCCCTAACCCAGGGTACTTCTGGCCCTTCGTTGGCTGGTTTTTGAAATTCATCCTTCCTCCATCTACTATTTAGCTTTCGATCCTCTACTTTTCCCAGCATTTCTCCATAAACCACACCAACAAACACACTCACAACCCTTCACGAAAGTAACGAAATCATGTCCTTGAGAATTCTTGTCCCAGTAAAGCGTGTCATTGACGCCGCCGTCCGACCCCGTATTAACAAGGCCAACACTGGCGTTGAGACCACCGGTGTCAAGTTCAGCATCAACCCTTTCTGTGAAATTGCTGTATGTATTTCCCAATTGTATTGCGCAAAGCAAACGCGTCTTCTAACAATTGAGTAGCTTGAAGAGGCTGTCAAGATCAGAGATGGAACCAAGGGCCTCGTCGAGAACATCAAGGCCGTTTCCATCGGCCCAACAAAGGCACAAGAGGTTCTGCGAATTGCCATGGCCAAGGGTGCTGACAACTCCACTTTGGTCGACACCGGAAAGGACGAGCTTGAGCCCCTTGCCGTCGCCAAGATCTTGAAGCAGGTTGTCGAGAAGGACAACTCCAAGCTTGTTTTGCTCGGTAAGCAGGCCATTGACAACGACTCCAACCAGACCGGTCAGCTTCTTGCTGGTCTCCTCAAGTGGCCCCAGGCAACCAATGCCGCCAAGGTCGTCATTGACGGTGACAACGTTACCATCACTCGTGAAGTCGACGGTGGTGAGGAGACCATTGCCGCCAAGCTCCCCATGATCATCACCACTGACTTGCGTCTCAACGAGCCCCGTTATGCCTCCCTCCCCAACATCATGAAGGCTAAGAAGAAGCCCTTGGAGACCTTGAAGGCCGGCGACCTCGGTCTCGACATTTCCAAGAGACTCGAGGTTCTCAGCGTTAACCCCCCTCCCCAGCGTGAGGCCGGTATTGTTGTTGGCTCCACTGAGGAGCTTGTTGAGAAGCTCAAGTCTTCTGGTGCCATCTAATTGACTTTGCAGTACTCCAACTCCTGGTAGCTACTTGCTTTATGAGAGTCAATGTTAACGTTTATAATCATGAAACTTATATATAGAGATGCAAAAAACTCATGTCTCGCTTTTTTTTTTCCAAGTCGCCCAAGGTCCTTGTTGACATGGTTAGCCGTAGTATGCGTTCTTCATTTTGGTTGGTCAAATTTCAGATGAGCTCCCCAGGGTCTACGAAATAATGACGGAATTTCCAAATTGTTGTCATTGATGGTGTGCGGATCAATTATTTTGTGGAGAAGAAAAAAGAGCTCCGAAATTTTCCCCAGGCTAGTTAAGTACGCTTTAAAAAAAAAGCGTAAAAAGATAATGACAACTGAGGGATTCGAACCCCCGCCTATTACTAGATCCGAAAGCACTGTAATCAGTGTAAGATTTCTCTTGAGTCGGACGCCTTAGACCGCTCGGCCAAATTGCCAATTTCTTGAAATGTAAGAAATCAGGCCTGAGCCTGATTCTTCCTATGGTCACGTTCACAGATTGTCTTGTTCCTCTTGAATCCAGTCCTGAGATGTTCGTCGTCGTTAAATTAATTCTTTATGGATTTGCCGAGCTCAGCTATCTTGTCGACGAAGTCTACAAGATTATTTCTCATGTCCACAGATTCATTATCATGGAACTTTCCCTTGCCCTGAGACCAGTTCAATTATCTTTCTTATTATTATATCTTTTTCTTTTTTAGTTTTAGTTTCCTTTTCTTGACCAGTTACTTTCCTGAGACTCGACTAGCACCTTCGTTTGTCTTGAATATATTATTTTATTGAATTACTTTACTTGTCTCCTCGCCTCGTCTACTCGCTCACTCGTCTACTTCGCCCCCGTCTTCGAGCTCGGCCCTCGTCGGTTC
>JAJMHN010000233.1:0-13802 GCA_030566025.1 Geotrichum cucujoidarum
GTCGACGGCGCCGGCGTCGAGTCCGTCATCTTGTCTGTATATATACACTCGCTTGAATCCACCTATAAGGCTTTCCTCAAACTCTTTGATGTGGAATTGCGTGATACCCGATGGCGCGTTAGTAGGTACAGTGGTGGAGTGGTGATCGTGGGTGGGAAGGTTTTGAAAATTTCGGCCTTTTTACTTGGCGAGTTGACTAGTTATCCCAACCTACTCCAACTCGATTTCATCACGGCATTATGCATTTTGGTTGGCGTTATATAGGTAACTTACAAGTACAAATATAAAAACAGAAAGAAAAAAAAAATCAAGAGAACAGAAAGAAGACGGAGTCATACTAAAAAACGTCTCAATAAATAAATTGTAGGGCTCAATTAAACAAGAAAGCACGGGGTCAAGTCATTAGTATAGTACACTTGGATAGTTGAAGGGATTACAGTCCCATTTCAAGCCAGCTGAATTTCTGCATGGGCGTTTTGTCATGCTTTTGCTGCTGCGTCTGCTGCTGCTGCGTTTGCTGCACCTGCTGTTGCTGCGGCTGGGGCTGGGGCGCTTGTTTCGGCTGCTTGGCCAGAGGCTGGTACGCCTTTATCGTCGGCTCCTTGCCCGGGGCCAAGCCCTGTTTCGGGGGTGCTGGGGCCAGCGGCATGAGCGGTCTCGGCGCAATGCTTCCCGGCGGCTGCTGCACCGGTGCGGGCGGTGTAGACGTGGATTGGTCTGCCGCAGCCCCCGCCGATGCTGCTTTGTTCTTTTGCGAGATGGGGATGGCAGGCGTTGCAGCTGTGCCCGAGACTGCCAGCGACGACAAGCTGCCCGTGCCAGGTTTCGCCGCCAGCTTCTGTTTGGCGTCACTGCCTGGCCGGCTGTCTTTAGCACTAGCGCTGCTACCAGCCCCTCCAGTGCCTCCGCCACGCGTCCCATTGCTGCCCCGGTTGCGTTTCTTAATGACATCCGTTTTCAGCGACAACGGGCGCACCTCGCCGTGGAGCTTCAAAAACAGCCCGCACGCGTTACAGAGCGGCAGGCCCTGCGGGTTGCGCCGCCACAGCGGCGTCGTCCGCGTGTGGCAGTTCGTGCACTCGATGGGACCGTCTGCCGTGCCATTGAAAGCCGAGAGCGACAACGGGGTCGCTCCTGCACTGCCGCCAACGCCGCCGCTGGTAGTGATGTTAACGGACGACGCGCTGGTCTGGATGCCGGTGCCGCGGCCCACGCGCCCGGGCGACAGCGACGCGAGCGGAAGCGACGACGCGGCCGAGAAGAGCTGGCCTGGCGTCGTCTTGGCCCCGTCCAACAAACTCTTCGACTGTTGCTGTGACTTGGGCAGACTACCCACCGAAGTCTGCGACGCCGTCCGCGCCAGTTTGGTCTTGCGCGGTCTTTCCACCTCCTGTGTTTGCTGCTGCTGCTGGGGCAGGGCCGGAATGTTGACCGAAGACTTGCGTGCCCACACCGAGTTTCGCGGCGAGGACGGCGGCACGTACGACCCCGAGGGCGACATGGCCGGCGTCGACGTGACACTACCGTCGTCCTCATCGTCCATGAACCCCGCCCCTAGCTCAAACTTTGCCGCAAGCCGGCCTTGGCCCTGGCTAGCGTACGACTGGTGCAGGGATGACCGCGTAGGGGCAATAGACGCCGACGAGGCTTGATGGCTTCCGCCCATAGACCCAATATGGAAGCCGTAGGTCTCGCGCGGGCCCGCGACCGAGCTGCCCGCGCCAGTGCCGGCGGACTGTGCGTTAAATGGGAACAAATCGCCGCGCTGGCCCGCGCTCAGCCTTTGGTGCGGGCCACCACTGCCAAACGCCAGCATCGAGCTTGACGCCGACCGCGACGTCGCCGGGGACTGCAGCGGCGTGAAGTCGTCAAGGGCATCGTTCTCTGGAATCATTTCCGTGAAGGTGATATTCAGCGAGTGCGACTCGCTTTGCAGGAAACTGTCAATCGTCGGCGTGAACGAGTCAAAGTCGAGTGTGTTGGAGGCACCGGCGGCGGCGTCGCTGAGGGGCAGCGGCTGGTCGAAAATGTCCGCGAGACCTTCAAAGGCGAGCGGGTCCAGCGAGAACTCGAACCCGTTGCTCGTTGGCGGCGCTTGCGCCGGTGGTTGTGGCAGCTGTGGGGTACGCGGGAGCACATGCTCGTCGAGGCTGTATTCCTGGATATCATTGTCTGCGGGCGACAGTAGCGCCGAGCTGAGCTGGCTCGCCCCAGGCCCGTTGCCTTGACCCGGCGGCTGCGCAACGCCAGAGATCATGGGGCTGAACGCGGCAACCCGTTTGCGCGAGCCGCTTCCCAGTAACCCGTTCTTCCCAAACACCGCGCCCGTACCGGTGGCAGTAGCAGTCTCATCAGTCACAAACGGCGACAACCCACGGTCACGGTCACGGTCGCCGGTGGACTCTGGTGAAGCCGTCGTGTCCGCCGGCGTCGGGTTCTGTGCACTGTAGTCCAGCGCCAACGGGTCCCTCTGCATCCGCACTCCCCTGCCCCCGCTTGCGCCAGCCGGTGTTCCCGCACCAGCCGACATGCGCCAGGCAAGGTTACCCAACCGGTCCTGCTGCGCCAGGTCCTGCTGCGCCTGCGCGAGCAGCCCCGACAGCGAGTCCGTCGCCAGCCCGCTGTACCCCTTTCCCCCTGCTCCTCCTCCCCCGTCTAAACCTAGAGCGGCGTCAATATCTGTGGTTGGGACAGTGGTGGTCGTGGTTGTAGCCGAGAGCAGGCCAAACGGATCGAAATCTGCATAGAGGTCGGTGGTGTTGGTGCTCGTGCTGGTGTTGGTGTTGATGCCCGTAGCGGGGTTCTGTTCGGGCGAAGCCGCCGGTATCGTCATCGACCTCAGTCGTTCCGGTTCCCTCTCTCCTTCTATATCCCTTGCTACTTCTCTCTCTCCTTGGTGTGTTGGATACGTTTGTAGTGGGGGCGGGGCGTCTTTCCTCATGCTCGTGCCCGTGCGCGATGTCGATGCAACCGGTTTCGTCGACGGGTACACCCCCGGTCTTAGTAACCTGCCGGTCTGCTGTAAATATTCTGACTGCTCTTCCGGCCCCGGCGGCGGCCGTGACCGGTTCTGGGCGCTGTGAAAGTCGTTGAAGCTCATGGGTTGAATGGCTTCAAAACCGTTGTGAAAATGCAAAAAAAAGTCGTCGTAGCCTTGGATCAAAAAACCCAGGTTGTCGATAGCACTGTTCGTGAAACCCTTTTAATTCCTAAATGCAGTTGGTGTTCTCGTTTTCCCTGTTATGCTATCGTGGTAATCGTTGTTAATCGTCGTAGTCGTTAAGAACGTAAGGTAGTGAATGATTTCGTTGGAGTGAGAATTTGGATGTGTCATTATTTCGTACTAAAAAAAAAAAAAAAACACAAAAAAAACAACAAAAATAAAAATGAAAATTAAAGGCCTGTGCAGTACCAAAGTCTAAACCGGCCGCCCACAAATCAGCTAACGCCATCATCTACAAAGCAGTTTGACGGGCCTGGGTTATTGGGTCCGTTTGTACCGCGGTGCTGGGTGTTTGGCGGTTTGGTGCGTTGTTAGTGCAACAGTTTTTATGCCGACGGCAGCGCCAACGGCACAGAACCCGCCTAACTCCGACCACCGCCGTCCACCAACCTCCGTCTTACCAACCCCCGGCCCGTCACCACCGCGGAGCCCCTCGGTTTCTCTTACATGATGTTACATCTAGAATTTACTTGTATCATTTGCTGTCATTTGGTTGTGGCTTGTTCGAAGGTCGGTTCAAGCCTTGGAAGCGCTCGGTGCATAATTGCCCTATTTGGAATTCTCAAACAAAGGTCCTTGAAACCTTTTTATTCCGAGCAACGGCAACGGCAACGGCAACGCTTTTCAACGCGGCTACGAAACCAGGCATTCATGATGTCAGTTAACAAGTGCAATGAAGTTTATTATGCAAAAAAAGACAATTATTATATATTAAAGAAAAACGAATAAGAAAAAAACGACAACTTTTTCAGTGCTGATACCGAGTCCTTAGATTCTAGGCTCGTTGGGCGACTTTTCCTGGTTAATGTCATGCGGGGGTTCCCAGTCGCTGCCAACCTCCTCGACATCGCCACCGCGGGCATGGTCGCGGGTCAATGCAACCACCTGGGGCTTGCCCTCAATAGAAGGCGCCCAGGCGGGGATGTACTTGGGGAAGAGGTGGAACCGCACGACCCACCAAATGGCGCCGGCGGCAAAGAGACCGAGACCGACAACGCAGTGGAGGTAGTAGGGCAGGCTCTCGTAAACGTTCTCCGAGGCCTTGGTGGGGGCCAAGTAAGGGGCAACGACGAGGTAGAGCGAGGAGAGGAAGAAGAAAATGGTTACGGGGAGGGTGGCCTGGATAGGGGGGTTCCAGCCAAAGTGCTTGCGGCGGACGGTAAGGATAATGAGCGCAAAGGCAATGGCGGCGTTGACGACCGACAAGGGGTAGGAAATCAAGTTGAGGATAAAGTTGTAGGCGTCACCGGGGGGAGGGGCAATCATGATGATGACGGAAACGACCCAGTGCTCAAAGAGACCGGCAAAGGGAGTGCCCAGAGGTTTGCTCGAGGCCCAGAGACGGCTAAAGGGCAAGGTACCTTCTTTGCCGAGCTCCTGAACAATACGGCCCTGAGAAAAGATAACAGAGAGAACGTTACCAAGGGCAGACAAGGCAACAAACACCGACAGGGCCTTTTGAGCGTGGGCGCCAAAGGCAATGCGGAAAAAGTCAGCGGCCAGAATACGACCAGAGCCGGCGATAACGTCCTTGGGGACGACGGCAAAGTAGGCAATGTTGACAAACATGTAAAGAATGGAAACAGTGACAAGGGCAACGGGGGCCGAGATCTTGAGAATGCGGTTGGGGTTCTTGGCCTCGCCAAGGGCGTAGTTGGCGTTGGAGTAGCCAATGTAGGACCAAATGACATTGTAAAGCGCGGTAACGACACCGTAGCCACTGGGCTTTTCGCCTGAAAAGGCGTCAGTGAAAGCGTGGGTTTTTTCAATATCGAGCTTGCCGTTCAATGCGACCCAGCCGGTAATGACAATGACCAAAATGACAACGAGCTTAAAGAGACCCAGCAGGTTTTGCAGGCGCAGACCCCACTTGACGCTGAACGAGTGAATGAGAAAGGCAAAGGTGACGCAGGCAAGACCGACACCGCGCTGGTTCCATCTCGTCACGTCTTTACCGGCAGCAGCCAAAATGTACTCGCCAAAGACGACCGAGTTGGATGCGGCCCAGCCGAGCAAAAAGACGTAGGAGGAAAACATGCTGGTAATGAGGTGCTTGGGCTTGGTGTAAAAGTACTCGAGGTAGTTCTTTTCACCACCATTCTTGGGGAGGGCAGACCCCCATTCGAGATAGACAAGCAGACCGGAGGCGGCGATAAGCGAACCGCCGACCCAAAGGAAAAGGGCAGCGCCGACCGAGCCGGACTGGGCGTAGATGGTGGACGGGGTGGCAAAGATACCAGTGCCGACCATGCGATTAAAGATCAAGAACCAGGCAGAGATGAGACCGACCTCCTTGCCGTTGCCGGTGGAGTTGAGGGTGGCCTCGTCGCTCGAGTCGGCGGCAGGCTCGCTCTTCTCCCAGAACTTGAGTTTATCAGCGTACTTGGACATGATGGATTGCTGAGAAGAGATGAAGATGTGATTGATGGAGGAGAGAAAAAGGAGGGAAAGGCCGTGGTTTTATAAGAGAAGAGAGCGCAGCATGGAAATGTTTAAAATACAGGCTAGCGATGGTGGAATTGGTTTTTAAAAAAAAAAAAAAAATTGCTTTTTGCACGCGACCACGGAAAAAAAAGCATTACAAAAACGCAGGCTTTGCATGGACCCGGGTTGGCCTGGGCCTGGAGACCCGACCGGTGCTGTCCCGGGTCGTTTTAACACAGACGCCGACATCATCGCCATCCCCGAGGCCACTGACTTGAGCAGTCGTGAGCATCACTAGAGTTTAGACTCGCACTGAGCTGGCACTGGCACTGAACTGGTCGCTCCATCTGATTCTGAGTCCATCACTCCATGGCTGCCTTGTCGCGGGTGTCGTCTTGTCCTGCAAGCCACAAAACAAAAGCACAAAAAAAAGACACCAAAAAAGCCCCCGGAGAAGCCAGTCAAAACAGGTCCAGACTCGCAACAAGAAACTGGCCGTGATCATGATGGCCTTAGTTGTTTGTGCCATCATCGCCGACCAAGGCCTGGGCAAGCCACAAAGCAACGAAAAAAAAGCCCCAATTTTGCTGCTTGCCAATGCGCCTACAAAACAGCAGACACCGACGGAGTAAACAGCAGACAACAGACGAAGTTAGACCCTTAGCTCGAACCAGAATCGATTGATCATGAACCCGTTGAACAAACGCCAGGCACAACCTCGGGTTCACTTGATGATTCTGGCCACGTGACATGGAGTAATCCCAACTCTCGGTGGTGTCAAAATTAGGGTTTTTATTCCGGGGCCTCATTTCTGTGGGTTTCCACCGAAAAACACGGAAAAATTTTTGCTCAACGGCAAAAGACGCAGCAGCGTTTGTGGTGGCTTGGAAGGATTCTGGACTGATGCAGAAGACGCAAAGAAACAGGCAGGGAATATTCCGAAAACACCAACTGGGACTGGAGCGAGTTGAGAGTTGAGAGTAGTAAGCAGTCAGGACTCCGCTCCAGTCCAAGTCTCTGTTAAGGTTCGTGATAGCAGATAATGCACCCCCAAGAGCCAAGCAGCCCACTGGAACTCCACCTGGTAACAAGCAAGTTAGTAAAGCTAGCAAAGTTAGTTGAGTTTCCAAGCCACAACCATGAGGACTCTTACTGGCCCCAGAAGCGCATCAAGACGGAAACCACATCAATGATTGATAATACTTGGATATCATGATATCAGTCAGGGAATGTAAATTTTGTAAAACAATAAAATCACCTTTGACATTTAATATCATGAATTATAACCCAGAACAATCAACGGTTGTGCTACAAGGACTTTTGACACTTCAACGGTCGCAACGGTCAAAATGTCAACATGGACCTCCAACACCGCCAAGTAAGTATTAACTGAGTAAGTATTAAATAGAAATTGATCTGCAGCTGGGTGCGTCAAGCGCACTTATCATGGTTATCCAGGCCTGGCCTGGGCTTGACCTCGGTCTACAACTCTGCAGTAGGCAACGGCTCGTATTTGCTCGTGACGTGGTCTCAGGCTCTCAGACCTCGTCAAGTACAAATCACGGCCATTAACAACCATCTCAGCTCATCATCACTTCATCCATTCATCTTATAATTTATAATCTATAAGCAGTAGACAGCATTCTGCTGTCCGCCTTTTAAATGTCGCATGCCATCAAAAACCATCCACAATCCAATGGAAAGCCAAAACCCTTCATTCCTCACTCAAGAACAACAAAGAGTTTAGCAAAGCCCTGGGGTAGGTCTCTGCACAGCATGACGTTATGGTTTAGTGTTTACTCTGGGATCCATGTTTAACGCCCGTTATAAAGGTGTGGAGGAGGTCAAAACCAAGGGCGTTGATATTGGACCCGGTACTTGTAAAGAGGGAAAAGGAAATCAAAGCCAAGGTGAAAAAGTTTTTGTACTGTGACTGGAGTTAGGGTAAGGAGGTCATGTGATATAGCGCACGTGATAAGCCCTAAATGGATATACGGCGAAAAGTGGAGATGCGATATTGCAGACATAAGAAACATCTGGATAGACAATATGAGACTAAAAGTTAGATTGTCAACGGTCTTAGTGGGCATCTCTAGTTGAGGAAAGAATTGAAAAGTTGGTCAGTGGCCAGATGGCATAGTACTCAGACTTTTGGGCATTATTTGGAGCTTTTATGATGCTCCATCGTAAGAAGGAAGCGCCGCAAAAACGACGCCATGGCAGTACCTGCGATCGCAAGCCCTGAGACTTGGAACTTGACTAGGCTAGTTGTTGTACCAAGGCCCAAAGGTTGTCGGCCAGATCACGAGGCCATGTTTTGCTCGTGGATAATCTGGCGTTGTGTTGTGTTGCGTTGCGTTGCGTTGGAGTTACGCGTTTTCCCTCGTCGCGTTTTTGTTGTCAATGCTCTTGGATTGATTGATTTGGTTTATTGCTTGATTTGGACAAGGAGTCACAAACCGTATCGGCCAAACAAGCCCAGCCGATCTGCAATCCAGGACCAGAACAAAAAGCACCAAATCAGTCAAACCTGGCAACAAGGGCCAACCAGCGATGGCTTTTGATACCTAGTCACTAACAATCATTGATCATGATCAAAGAAAGACTTTTGGAAAAACCTTTTTTTTTTTTTTTTTTTTTTTTTTTTTTTTTTTTTTTTTTTTTTTTTTTTTTTTTTTTTTTTTTTTTTTTTGGTTTGGCGTTGGTTCTGAATCTAGTTCATGGTTTTCGGCTTCAAGCAAGGCAAAAGACTTGAGTCGTAAGTAGGTATATTTGAGCTTGTCAGTATCAAAACAAGGTCAGCTTAAAATTCAGGACGCACTAGACCGGAGAAGCAGCTGGGTTTGCTTATTCAAATTGACTTGGTCAATGCGCTACTGCCTGCGGTGAAGGTCAAGATCGGGAATAAATTAAATGGAAATAGTACAAGACAAGCAAAAACTTTCTAAACAAGAACAAGACAAGAAATAAAAACAAGAACTAAGTAAACGTATAAACTAGATCAAACCAAACTAAATGACAAAATCAAACATTAATCACACAAAAAACCTCCGATCACATTCTACTCCCAGCGCCTAGTTTTTTTTTTTTTTTTTTTTTTTTTTTTTGTGCATGCGGTAAGCTGTGGTATCAGCATCAGTGGTAACTGCTGCCGGCGACAAACGTATCGTTGGTGATCATGGTCGCGCTCGCACTCGACTTGACGCCAGTGCCGGTATTGTTGCGGCGCCGCCCAAACATCTTGAGCTTGGTCGTGATCCCCGACGGCTTTTTGGTCAGCTCGGTCGTGCTCGAGCTGGCACTGGCGTGCGTGCTTTCGTTGGCTGCTGGGGTTGGTTGGGTCTTTTCGGGCTCGGTGTACATGCCGGCGAGCAGGGAGGTGTGGTCGAGGACGGGCCGGTCCAAGCCAAACACATCGTCATCCAGCGCCAGGCCCAGGCCCAGCCCCGCCGTGGCGGTACTGGGTTCCAGACGATTTGGACCCGCGGCAAACGAGCTCACGGCGGAAAGCGAGCCGCCCAGGTACAGCCCGCCGCCGCTGCCGTCGTACTGGCTGTCGGCAGTCACGTCGCAGTCGTCGTCGTCGTAGACACTTGAGCATATGCTCTGCGCCTCGCCGCCATCACGCACCGGCGTCGAGAACAGCATGCTGTTGGGGTTGGTGTGCGTGTTGGTGTGCGTGCTGGTGCTGGCGCGTGCGTTGGAAGACAGCATGGAGACACGCCGCGGGTCCATGCTCGAGGTGCCGCTCAGCGACGACAGCTGTGCGCCGCGTTTCTGCGGCCGCGAGACCGCCGACGTGGGCGTCGACTCGGGGGTCTCCAGCGCGGGCACGGCGGGCTTGCTAGTGGTATCGGTTTTTGGCAGGCCAAGGTCGCTGTTGAGGTCGAGCCCGGGCGAGTCGAGCAGCGCCAGGTCCTCGGCGATAAACGCCTGCACGACGTGGTCGAGCTCGAGGTTGTCTGTGCGCGAGTCGTTGGGCGTCGCGAGGGCGTGCTCTGGCGGTGGTGGTGCCGGCGACTTTTGGCGCACGGGCGTCGACGGCAGCGTCAAATCCACCGACGACTTGGTCGTGCTGAGTCCGCTGCTGTGACCGTGCTTGCGCGAGTGCAGCGACCCGTGACTGAGCGTTCGGCGGAGGACGCTGGTCGAGGGGGAGTAAAGGGCAGAGAGGCGATCTGCAGATAGGCGGACCCGTGAGGCTGCCTTGGGAGGAATCTGTGGTGCGGCGGCTTCTTTTTCCGGGCCCGCTGCCGCCGCATTAGGCAGGCCCGGCTCGCTGGGATTTTCACGCGCAGTAGGCTTGTGCTCTGTTGCAACAGTCAAGTCCATACTGCTGCCAAAGTACGACGAGAAGAGCGTGTCGCTGTTTGTGAAAAAGTCGGTCGTGGCGTCGCTGCTGCTGCTGGGAATGCCGCTAATGATCAGCTCCATCCGGCCTGTTTCGTGCTGGGCGCCCAATGCAGGCTCTGCAGGATCGGATGCGGGCGGCGAGAACGAGCGCATGGACCCGCTGGTTGTCGACAGCGACACAAGCGACCTGTACGAGTGCGTGGGCCGCCCGTGGGTTGCAGTACCCCCTGCAACATTGGCACCCTCTACGGGGCTTAATGGTGGCGACGGTAGTGTCGTGGCGTCGTTAAGTAGCATGGCGGACGAGGGCCGGCGCCGCCGCGACAGCGCCGTTAGCGGCCGGGGTTCAGGGGCTGGCGCGCCTGCTGCTGCGGCCTTGGCTGTAGCTGTCTGAGGAAGGAATAGTTTAAACATGGGAAACGAGACGGATTTCTTCAAGCTCTTTTTTCTATTGACGAGCTGTTGCCAAACAAACGGGCGTTGGTTAGTCGGTGGGGTGTATAAAGGCGAGCTGCTCTTGACTCGAAGTAAAGGCGGGCGGAATTCTAAAGGAGCGGTGGTGTTGGCGACAGTAAGTAAAGGGAATCGGGTTGGCAAGAGGCCATGCGACGAGAGAACGGTTTCGAGTTGTTCGCGGGCGGTCGAAACTGTCGGCAGGCTTGGCGTAGAAGCGTGGACAAGGTCTTTCAGGGGTCGCGGTCGGTCGGCGTGGCGCTGGGGGAGTCGCGGCGGAGACTGCGGTGGTCGGTCAGAAGGGTCGGTATAACAGCGCGACGACGGGGACGACTGACTTTGCAAGGGAGCAGCAGTACAATTGAGATTGTGCAGAGAAGAGTTGTAGAGAGGAAAGGAAGAGGATTTTAAAAAATAATGGCGAGTTTGTTTTGGATTCTTAATCCGGATCGGTGAATCTCGATCTGAGCGCAGACTCGCAGCACTAACACCGAGCTCTGTGGTAACGCTCGCAGGGCTCTTGCCTCTGGAAGGAGCAGCAGGGAATGGAAGCGCGCGACAAGAAAGGGTTTCTGGTTCTTTATTGTCGGCGCTTTGTCTGACCTGATTGCCCAGCACGCTGACGCGAGGATCATAGTTGAAGATTATCTCAGTAGGCACCCGCCGTATCGCCTGCGTGAACCGGTCAAACTCGCGCCAGCTGGAGAAGATACGCAGCGAGTTGGCCGAGGGACAAAGCTCTGGCTGCAAAACCCTTCGTGGAGGAGGTCGACGAAAACGTGGAGGAGGTGCCTTGATGTAGACAGATCGTCTCTTGTGTCGACTCTTTGGACTGAGTTTCCTGCGCGGGACATGGGCTCCGCGATACCCTGCATCGAGGCCCTCCGTCGGCTGCTGTCTCTTGACCGGTTGCTGCTGGCTCTGCTTGGGGCTCTGCTTTCTCTTGGGCACGCCGGGCAGTGGCGGCAGCGTCTTGTTCAACTGTAGTCGCTCTTTTTGCGTCGCCTGGAGCTGCTGCAGAAACTCGTCCTGCCCTCTTACCGCCTTGGGACGTGTCGAGCTGTACAAGGGCGGGCTATACGGGCCGTCCATACAGGAATCGCCCGAGCTGTGCCTGCACCTCTGACAAAGGGACTCCTGGCTAAACGCAGACGATTGCGGACTGGCAACACGAGCTCGGCGCATTTTACTTGGAGGTTTGGTTGAGCAACCATTTGGCTTACGCTTTGGAAATGGTCGTGTTTATAAGTCTTGGATGGTTGAGGTGAGGCAATGCTTGTGTGACAAAACAAAACATTCCAAAACAAGATAAACAGCCAGCTCCATAAACTCCAGAGACCAAAACATGGCATGTAACGTTTGTGACGTGAGTTTACAGAGCAGCTGGTCCCTGGGCGTGCATTAAACTGCCGACGTCCGAGCTCAAACAGCTCAAGGCAGACAGCCCGCATGAAACCCAGCGCCCGTTCGGCAGAGGCAGCGAGCGTCTTGCAGGGTTGCAACCTCGTTATCAGTGTCTAGTTCAATGCTCAGACAGTCTCGCGTGCTCGGTAGCTGCGTCGCATGAATCTGGCAGTTGCAAGTGGTAACATATACCTAGCGTCACAATAGCCAGGACCAGGATTAAGCGAGGATTTTTACCGTAAAGACTCGGCTTGCCTCGGCTTGCCAGCCTACGTTGCATTTGACTTGAACTGACACCTTGCAAACCATTATCCTCTCTAATAGCTTGCTTACACTATGTTGTTTCCAAGTTCTGCCAAATAACATTTGTGACGAACTGGCGGAACAGGAATTTAAAGTTGCGTTGGAAGTGGAGCTGCATGCAGACACTTCCGGCCAGCCAAACCTACCACAAGACACGAAAGCTTGTGACCGCAGTACCAATGCAAAAGTGAGACTTGTGAAATAGAACAAGATAGTTTGTTAATCTTAGCAACAGAGATAGTCACGAGCAGTCAGTGCGGCTAGTGTGTACCGCTGTCGGTATTGCGTACAGTTATAGAGAACTCTGGCAAGCTTTAATAGCAAATAAAAATACCACGGACTACCAAATACAAGTCTTGCTATTTCAAGAGGTTATTAAATTGGTTGATAAAGCTCTCTTGTATTCAAGGATCTTTAAACAAGCTGGTTGTTATGGTAGGACAGTGTTTTGCAATAGGCCAAATGTAGACCTGGTAACATGCCTAGCTTAAGCTCCCGTGATTTAATAATCAAACTTGCAGCACATAACCGAAAAGCCTTGGACTAGTAATCAATTTGTGAACTTTCAAAAGAGCTTGCTGCTTATCTTCCAAAGTTCATACTCATACTAGTTTGCAGTCCTAACTACTAAATTGATAAAATCGCCAACTACACAAGATCACACCATAAAGAACTCTACTAGTATTTTATACTAGTATCTTATATGTCTCCCAGCATCTTAAACACAACTCTACCATCTTTCCATAAAAATTTCCAGTCCAGTTTACTTGTAACGCAAGGCATCAAAGTCCTCGGTATACCTACAATATTGCACGGCTGATCACGTGCATGGGTTTTGCTGGTAACTTTCCAACCGGGTAAATAGCGGTCCGCAGCACCTGGGCCGGCTCTTCCCAGTTGGCCATTTCGCTCCAGCTCTTGCAAGTTTCTTTCTCCACGCTTGAAAAAATCTTTGCACTTCGATACCACGGCCCCTAACAGAGACAAAACCAAGGGCAGTTCGGATATATAGCGACTGTACAAGAGACTCTTTAACGACATGAGTTCACAGGGCACAAACGGCACGGCCGTGGCGGCGGCAGGCGGCCCCAGTTCGGCCACTACCACCGGCACCACGACCGGCGGCGGCGGCGGCAAGCGCGACAAGTCGCGGCAACGCATTGCGCTGCGCATCAACTACATCTCCGAGCAATTCGAGGCCGACCGCGACGTGCACTACCGCGAGATGCTGCACGCCCTCCAAAGCACCTTATCCTCGCTCCACTCTGGCAAGAATGACGATTTCCTCGAACAGCTTGCGGATATCGAGGAGCACAGGGACGCCGAGCTCACGCGGCTTAACCTGTGGGAGGCGTACCAGATTGACTGCGCGGAGCAGGAGTACCAGCGCGAGATTGCGGCGGCGAACGAGGAGTACACGAGACTGACGCTGCTCGTCAAGGAGCGGCTCATGGCGAGGCTCGAGTCGCAACGGAAACGGCTGCGCGAGGACAAGGCGCTGCTGGATATTGCCAACGACCACATGGTATTTCTGAGCGGCGCGTACGGGTACACCGGCGGCAGTGGCGGCAGCGGGTCCCGCGACGGTGGAGGGGTCGACAACACCACCGAGTCAAGGACAAACGGCGGGTACTACAGCGGC
>JAJMHN010000234.1:0-13369 GCA_030566025.1 Geotrichum cucujoidarum
TCAATCGAATTCCATGATGATTGGTTTTTACTTGTAAGAAAACTTGTACGCTTTGTCAGCCTTGTCGAGGCCCGTCATCCAATGCCGCGGATATTAAAAGGAAAGGAAAAAGCCGTTTTCTATCTGTTGCGAGACAAGGCAACGTCATCAGCGCAAGCTCGTGAACAAGAGAGCGCAAAGTTCCACCAGCGACAATACTCACTAAAGACCCGCCTTACAACGGTTCTCTACTGGGCCATGAAGAGACGCAGCAGCAGCAGCAGCAGCAGCAGCAGCAGCAGCAACAGGATCCCCTTCCCCTTGGAAATGTGACCTTGAAAACCCAGACAAATCTTGCTTGTAACTTGATGGGCAGGCAAGGCTCGATTGGGAGGACCAGCCGGTCGTTTACTTTCTCTGCTCAAATCCAGCTCTTCTACGCGAGAAACCAGGGCTTTTTTTTTTACATTCTATTATTACTATTATTTCTATAGTAAACGTTCACTAAAACTCAGCCAGCAGCACCTCCTTAGTGGAGAGCGAGGTAGGTACCTAGGTGTCAAAACCAAGGGGCACGGGCGAAGGAAGGGCAACCGTTTCGTTTTGTAGTGTTGGAGTTGGTGGTGTTTTGCTTGCTTGTTCTGCTCTGCTCGCCACTTGTTACGCAGCCTGCGCAAGCCAATACGGCATTAACAGATAGCAACCCGTTCCAGGCCAGGACATGCAACCAGTTTTCGTTTCAAAACCATCTGAAAGAGTCTTCAACTCAAAAAAAAAAAAAAAAAAAAAAAAAAAAAACCGCTCTGGTTACTACTTCAGATGGCATTAAAGAAAGGTTTTGTTTCTTGTTCTCGTTGCTTGCTCTAAGGCTGTTGATGGATGAAGCCTTTGTGGTCCTTCTAAGCGTGCCTCTCTCCTCCATCAAATAACCACTTCACGACCAGTACTAGACAACCAAGAAATTGAGTAAAAGCGAAAACAAACTTGAACATTAAAATTAAATAAATATTACATTAAAGGATTTTTTTCCACACAACTCAAACAAATTTTCAAATGATCACTTGCGAGCACAAAAATTCATCATAATCAACAAACAACGTGAAGGCATTCCGGTAAACAGACAAGAACGAGATCAAGTATCATCATCAACGCTGAGGGACTTCTGAGGGTAAAAAAAAAATTAAATAAGACTTTTTTTTTTTTTTTGGATCCCTTTTTCTCAGTGTTTGGGGAGCATCAAGATGCATCGGCAAATAGCAAGAAAGGCGGACTCTTTTTGGGGGGAAGGGGGTCATCAAAACGGCAAAACGAATGAAGAGAAAAAAACACACTGGAGTAAGAAAAAAAAAAAAACACGAACCATAAAATAAAATCACTTCTCAAGGCTTAAAATAAAATCACTTCTCAAGGCTTGTTATTACTTGAGCTTTCATCTTGGGACTTTTTTCGTTGTAAGGGAGGGAGCAACAACAGAGTCCCCCCCCCCGCTCACAACGTCATCATGGGGTCGGCAATGATAGGCATGTCAACCAAGTCCGTCAGGCCGTTCGTGATAGGCATGTTCGTGTCATAGGGCCCCGTCGTAGACGGGACCATGGGGGCGCCGGTTGTCGACGTCAGCGCCGAAAAGTAATCTGCAGACGAAAAGGTTGGGAATGCATAGTCTTCTTCAAACAAGGGCTTGGGGGTCATCACAGGGGCTCCGCTCGTAATGGGCTTCATGTCAGCACTGGTAAACAGCGTCACTTGGGGAGAGATGCCAGACGTGGCAGGCGTCATAAACAGGCTCTCAAAGGTGGTGGGTGTGACAACGGGCATGGTGTTGCTGGTAGTGCTGGTCATGGGCCACGACACGTCAGTGGAAGCAGGAGAAGGAATGAGGTTGGCAACGGAGGCAGGCTCGGTCCACAAAGATTCAGGCTTGGCACGCTTGCTGCTGGCATACTGGTAGTTGTTGTCATCGTCATCGGTTGAGGACGACTCCAAGACAGAGGCAGTGCGCTTGGGGGCAGATGTAGTAGAAGCAGCATCAGTGGCAGCAGCGGCGGCAGCGGCGCCGGCAGCAGCAGCAGAGGAAGCGTTGGAAGCGAAGCGGGCAGGAGAGACAGGCGACTCGGGCGACAAGTATTCAGGCGTGTACTGGCGGTTGACCTTCACGGCCCTCCCCGACGTTGACTTGGTGCGCGACTTGCGACCAGATGAGTTGTCAGAGTGCATGGCGGCAGGGCTAATGTGTGAAGTGACGTTAAGGACGCTGGCAAGGGTCGACACCTCTTGGAAGTGGGCTGACAGCTCTTCAATGTACTGCTTGACCTGCTCGGGGCTGTTGGCCGCCGAGAGGGCCTTCTTGGCAGTGGCATCAAAGGCCATGCGCAATCCCTGGATGGTTGTACTGGCGCTGTCCACAATGTGCTTTTGCGTCTCGGCAACGGTCTCATTGGCGTTGGAGGAGGGCTTGAGCAGCATGGCGAAGGCGGGCAGTGGTTCCGGGAGAGCGGGCACCTTGTTTTCGTCCTTAATCTCAATCTGACCCTGGTTGACGACAAGGTTGTGGCTTCTCTTGATGAAGCGGGTGCACCATCCCTTGGGAATGAGCTCCAGGTCTTCATCTTCGAGCGTCTCTTCCGGAGAGATCTTGAGGGGTGCCGACTTGTTCCTGACGTAAAGGGCAACCAGGAGTCTGAGAGTGGAGGCCTTGACGTGCTCGTTTTGCTGAATGAGGGCGATAATCATGTTTTCGAGGACCAGTTCCTCAGAAGCGGTGATTTTCTTGGTGCGTTCCAGGTACTTTTCGCGGGGGATGGAGCCATTGAGACGTCGCTTCAACGTGTTGGGGGACACGCCAGTAGACGACGCAGCCTTGCGCCGAGAGTAGTTGCACTCCTGAACGAGGCGGATTGCTTCCTGAATGCTGTCTTCCTTGGACATTGTGTGTGAGAAGAGAGAGTAGTTGTTTGTTTGAAAGTTGAAAAAGGTATGAAGAATAGAAGGTTCGATAATATCTCACTAAAAGCTTGAAGGTATCTAGAAGTCAGCAGAAAAAAATAATAAACGAAACCCTGTGGGGATGCGGGCTTCAGAAATTAGTAGTAGTAATAAAAAAGTAATAAAGTAGTAAAGGCTTGTTGATATGAATGTGAGAAAAAGGAAAAGGGAAAAAGAGAAGGAAGGGAAAAAAAAAGACAGGAAAAAGAGCGAGAAATGGCAACTGTTAAATAGCCCGAGGAGCAGGGAACGAGGCGACGGAAAAAGAAACGTCACTTTGGTATATTGAAAAACAGGAAAATAAAATATAAAATCAAAAAAAAAATACCAAGAGGAACACTTCTGCCCGGCCAGAAAAAGCAACGACAGGCTCGGCCAGAAACAAAAGAAAGTGTAGCAAAACGCAAAAAGCAATTCGCGTTAGAGTTTTGTCTTGCTTTCTTCAATTGCTCTACCAGCGCGGTGGGTACGCAAAATTGCTTTTTCAGGCATGGCGCCAGAAACGGACAGGCGACATTAATTGAAGCTATTTCTGCGCTGGGAAAAAAAAAAATGTGGCGCTTTCACATGGCGACATTAATAAAAGCGCTGTTTTGTTGCAAACCGCACAAAAAGATTGATGCGTTTACCATGACCTGCCTTTTGGGCTGGCATTTTCATGCGAATTTCTTGCAAACAGTTTTCTGCAAACCCGAGCAAAGACGAGAACGCCATCATCATCATTGTCATCATTGTCGGAGCTGCCGCGGCCAACAGTCCTGTTTGTTGAGCAGGAAGACAAGTCCACTGCCTGGCCAGCTGCACGTAAACTCAATCCCGCTGGCTCGGCCCAGCCCGCGCAAAACTCTAATACCGCCCATGTCGTAGTAGCTGAGCTGTGGGCTCAGCAGTTATGGGGCGATAAAAAGACCACCACACAAGAACAACAACACCTTAGCTGGCGCTCGAACAATAAATAAAGCCTGACCTTTTCCTTTATTTCCCTCTTGCTCTCTCCTCTCTGGACGTCTCGTGTGCGTTCTGTGGCGAGAGTTCGGGACCTTGCTGTTACTGTATCTACGCGTTCTGTAAAGTGCCAAGTGCTTGGAGGCAAGCGGTGGGGTAGACTGGGAAACCTCCTGTAACCGCGCGCTAATCAAACGGCTTTTTTCTTCTTCTTTTTATTTTCATTCATGTCCTGACTCCCACTCAAATCGACTTCGGAGCTAGCTCGCCAAACAATATGCAAACGAGCCAATGAAACCGCGGCGTCTGGGGCCATTTTAATTAGTTGGTGCGTCCATTCCACCAGTTTCCATTTTCTTCCAATGAAAACATGCCAAAAAAGCTAAACCGGCGCGCCTGTCCAGCACTCCTGGGTTTGTTTCGTCATATCGTCGTCATCGTTGGGGGGCAGCTGGCTAGTTGGTGCGGGTTTTGCATGTAACTAGCTTGCTGCGCAGTGCTGAATCCATCCAGGAGCCCACGCCAGAGTCATGATCCATCTCGCTCGATTTTGCTCGCCTTTCTAATATACGCCGGCAAACGTAACCACAGATTGAAATCGCGTAAAAATAAAAACAAAAAAATGGTTATTCGGCAAAAACATTAACAATTCATCGATGGCAGGAAAACTCCGTACCAACTCACGTACTCCATAGAAAACTCGACCAGACGCTCTTTTTTTTGTCTCGTCCTCTTTTTTTTCCGCCCCTCTCCAGACGCACAAAATGATTGCTTTTTGTGTCACCTGAGTACGCTGTCATGGGTACAACGCTCAGTTCTTGCTCTTTTGCTGCAGCAGTTATGCGTCCAGAAACCGCGCTCCGAACGAAACACTTTTTCACCCAACAGAAACACCCGCACCGTGGCCGCGAACACCCTCGGAAACAAAAAAACCAATGTGAGCAACAAAAATCAGCAAGAAATAATCAGCAAACCAGAACAGCAACCTCAGAGAAACCTCAGAGAAACCTCTTTTGCTCATCCCCCAGTCCGTACCAACTTACACGAACTTGGGCCCGCCACTCAATGATACACCGCGCGCTTTGTGGAGTCCAGCAATGGAACAGCTTACTCACCCGCTCAGTTTCTTGCTTGGTGTTGAGTGTTGACTGATCATGAAGGACAAAAATTGCGACGAGTAGAACCGGGAGTCGTGCATGGCCTATCAATTTGCTATTGGTCTCTCAAAAAGAAAAAAAAAAAAAAAAAGGAAATGCCCCAATTAATTAATGTCGCCAACAACCAGTTAGCTAAATCATGGTTTTCCCTAACTCACTTGTGCCTAGTTAAACAATAATGTCGTTAAAGCCCTGAGTGTGCGTGGGACGCATGATTTGGCCAGCCCATTGGGTAAAACTCTGGTTTATCAGTGATTTGTCAGGGCAAAAGCATGATTGACTGTGATCATTTCGCCATCAATGCCCTGGAAACTTGATTTAGCAAGGTTTCAAAGGGGGGAAGTGTCAACATGCGAAACTGTTTTGCTGTTTCTCTGTTTCTGTTTGCTTGTGAGTTTGTATCAGATACATACATACACCTTGGGACTTGCGAACCCAAGATCATGATGATAGACCAGCAAGGCTCCGGTTTCCTTGTAGGTTTTCTTGTCTCAACGGATGTAGGGCTGACGCGTGTTCTTTCTTTCGGATGTGACGGAGCGGCGCCGTGCCACAAGTGCTTACTTAAATGCTAACGCAGTGTGAAAACAACAAACGCCACCACGTTTCGTCATGGCGGTCCCCCCGTCCAAGCTCTACCATGACGCAGCGCTTATACCCACTTTGAACTGACCTTGAGCACTCAGCTTATCCACCACTTGGTGGTCCTGTTCTTGCCTGATACAAGAGCATTGAACAAGGCGCGCCCGGTTTGGCGTTGTCTGCATCGGTCGCAAGGCCTTTGTACGACAAGGCCCCGCCCAGCACATGATGTTCCCAGCGTAAATTGTTCCAAGCCGGCGGACGAGGCCAACTAAACTACTCATGAATACCCTCCCGGCTATTTTGGCCTACTTTCTTCTGATTGACTTCATCGTCATCTCGCTTGTCCTGCTAGGCAAGGCTTTGGCACCGAGCAGAGCTGGCAGATGGAACCGGTTTGCCACAAAGCAGGGCGAGAATGTAAACTACTCGGATGAAAGTTTTTTTTCTTCTTGTTCCTCTCGTGTTACTTGATTCAGAAGGTCAGTTCACCAAAGCAGCATCAATAGAGTTGCCCGACGTCTTTTTCCATTTGCAACTTGAGTTCAATGCGAGCCAACTCAATATTTTCCAGCCTTGGACAACCCAACCAATTGGTAAATTGGCTTGGCTGACCCCCCAAACCGACGTGTGAATAACCAACCAGGAGAATTGCATGTTCACTTGTCGGAGGTCCATGTCCTTTTGCTCATTAATTTTTGCTCTTGTACGGCTGAATTTACGTGCTTTTTTATTGGCTAATTATATCGTTCCCAATTTTTCCTTCGCGAAATTAGCTTTTGTTGGCTCTTGGTGAAGCCTTGTCCAACGCCGCCGGGAACACCGCTTTCGCCACAAGCGCCAACTCACCCCACATACAGCGGAAACGGCTCCAACTGCTGTGTTGAATACGTGCGTACATTTGTTTTATCTGAGCTAGCGTGCAGCGAGCTTTTCCCTTCTTTATTTTCTGGCACGCTGTATATGCCGCTTTGGACTACCAGGTAAACTTGTAGCAGTTAGAGAAAGAAATTTACCAACTAGCTTGAGAGACCAAGTTCAAACAAAAGAACTAGATGCACCTTCTAACTGGCGTAAATTTGTGTAGTATGGGCGCGTTCTGCCTTGTTTGGAGCCACGACTTCAGGCCGCATTACAAGCTCACCAGACAATAACACTAGCACTCGCCACCAGACCTCTGCCAGTATCGCCTTTGCACATAGGGCTGCCAATGTAGTGATTATTGCTCAAGCAAGGTAGCTACTGAGTTTTACTGAACTGCGTCGGTCAGAGAAATGCCGTCCCTTAAGAGATGTTGTAAGACAAAAGAGTGCACTCGCACAAAAATTGCCACGAGCTACTGTCACCGCTCTTTTTTTTTCCTTGGCCTTTCAAAAAAGCATCAAGCCCATGCACGGACACCTGAAAAGCATTCGAGACCATCAACGGCTTGTACAGGGACAACTTTTCACTTGAAGTTTTTCAATCTGCCTGGCTGGAGTTTAGAATCTCGCTACTTCAAGGTAAGTTCTTATTTACTGAGTAAAGGGTTCCTTAGCCACATAGTATGCAATTTCAACCGCCCGTTAGCTACATACATAACTCAAGGTCCCTTACTATTTTCCATCAAACGACAAACAACAATCTGGTGCCATGATAATTTAAGTAAGGGTCCTAATATGGAAACAGCGACGGGTTGACTGGAGCGGGCCTCTGGCACCGTCACGCTTAATCGGCTCTCCGGCGCCAAACTGTTTCTTGGAGCAGTTAAAATGCCCCCCTCTGACATAAATAAAGGGCACAAGAAGGTTCAACGCTAGTCAACCAGTTGTGACCTGCTGTTGTCTAGACCGAAAAAAAAAAAAAAAAGATGTAGGTACCTAAACGGCGATGTAATTTGCTATGATGCAATCGTACCATGACCACAGTTCGTACAAGGCAAGAGTAACTGGTCCTCAGACCAAGCTATCTAGTCTTTTCTCATAGGAGACAAGTGCAGACGCAATGACGTTATGTCTGGACGTAGTGGTTGCAAAGCGACGCTCAAATCTTTGTAGACCCAAACGTCTGGCAAGAGTACCAACAACCCACCAAGAACATGTTGACTAATTACAATCTGAACCTCTTCAGCTTTTTAACACCAGGTCCGGTGAAAGGTGAACTCCCTTCGGCTTTACTTGGAGACACAAGGAATTTTCCAGAAAAAATCTGTTGCCCAGCGACATCTGGCTTCAACGAATATTCTCATTCTCTTGTAATTGATTATGATCGACACCAAGTGCATCAATCTTTGGAGTTGGCCAATGTCCAAAAATTATTCCAATGGCCCGTTTTGTGCTGTTACTTTAGGAGTCAGTGAGGCCGTGGTGTGATACAGTAGTACGTTATGTACAACATCTCTTCGCCACAAAGCATGCCAGACTAGTATTCAACCACTCCACTCCACTCCACGGCATAAGGTAAGTAGAATGGCAAAATGGCAAAACAATTAACCAAAGAAATTTACTGCGTGCGGAATACTCCTGTTCTTATTCTTCGCTAGTGCATCAACAGAGTGGATAAGTTTGTGGAATTGGTTTGGGGTATATTACTCTGCGATAATTTTTACTACCTCTACAGTATGAAGATAGTGTTCTTTGACAGTAGTTAGTGTGATTTCTTTATTCAGGTCCATTGTCAGGTTTGCGAACTACCAATCTAGCCTTCCTCTTCGCTAGACTCCTCGACCTTACCGCCCTTTTCCAGCCGGGCCATGGCCTCATGCTTGGCGATTTCGTTTTCCAAGTCAGCGGCAGCATCTGAATCCTCGTCCAAGTCCTCAACTATCTCACTCGATAATGGCCTTTTGTTTTCTTTTTGTTTTGGCTTGGGTTCATCGGCGCTGTTGGTAGGGGCGGCAGGTTTCACGCTAGCTGAGGGATTGTCCAGGCTTGCTAAAGCTTCTTGGATGGCTGGGATTTGGTTGATTAGTTTTTCAAATGCGTCCTCTGTAAGTGAGATGCCCTATAGTCGTAGAGTGTTAGCGCAGCTGCAATTGCGGTGAAAATGCATTTGTCCAGTCCAAATGCCATACCTTTTTCCCTGGAAGCTCGACCCTCTCTTCATTTTGATCCACCGTATAAAACTCCCGAATGTCAACAAGCTTTATGCCATTGAAGCTCCGCACCGTCACTTTTTTCTTCTTGTCAAGCTTTATTTCAAAAGAACAATGTTAGTTTTTGATTTCAAAGTCAGGCTGCTGGTGTAGGACTCACGTTTAGGGTGACTGCAGGGGTACTGGAGCCAGCAGCTTCTTCTCCGCCACCATTGCCGTTGCCCCAGCTGGAACGGCCACGAGACCCGCCACGACCGCCTCTGTAAGAGTTTCCACCACCTCGCGAGTACGGTGCCCCGCCAGCATTGCTGTTGTTGTATGATTTGCGTTGAAAGGGTGGCATTGTGCTATATCGTGAATGTTGGTTGAAAAAAAGAACGTCGAGTTTTGGGAGCCAAAATCCGATGTCGCCTACAAACAACTCATCCTGCGATCCTCCACAAACCTTGAACTAGACATGTCTGCCCCGCCGCAAGCGCCCTTCAAAAACATTTACCACAAGCGGAAAGTCGCAGACTCGGCCTCGCGAGCCTGTTTCATATGCTGCAAACCGACGCCTGTGGTTCTGGTTTCTTCAGACGGAAAGGTAACACCGCCTGTACCATTGTACTGCCAAACCTCGCCACTAACGCTGTATAGGCCGACTTCTTTTACGTGTGTGATGGACACTTAGTCGACGGCCAGTTTGCAATAGCTGTCATAGATGAAGATGTGAAGGCATCCAAGACGAAACTCGCCTCACTGGAATCTCAAGTCGCGTCGCTCAAAACTTCAATCGACAATCAAAAGAAGGCCAACAAGGGCTACTTTTCTTTCATCGGCATTGGTGGCAAGAAGAAGACAGACGAGAAAGAGGTAGAGAAAAGCAAGGAGGAGATACGTTTAGAGAAGGACGAGGAGCTGCTGGCAAAGTTACAAGAAACCAGAGATGCCGAAAAGATAACTGCCGAGCGACTTCCCCGGACTTTCAATCTGACCAAAGAGTTTTACTCCATGCGCATCATGAACAGACGGAACGCTCTCATGGCTAAGCAGAACCAGCAAAAACTGAGACAGCCTGATTTGTTCCCAAAGGCACCGACACACGTCCCTGGTCAAGAAACGTCGACGACAGGGAGCACGCCGCCACCACCGCCGCCGCCGGCGTCTACTGATACACCTCCAGCTGACGACGCCAGTAATAGCGGATAGATATCTTTCCTTTGAAAATATATATATATATATACATGAATAGTACACGATGTTCGTTAGTTAGTTGACTACAATCTCCTCAACCCATCGCTTCCAAGCCTCAACATTGTTCGTTGCGACACTGCCATCAGAGATGCTGACTTCGCAGTCCAGGTTGGCGAACTGAAAGGTTTCACCACCCAGCCAGCTTCCGTCGTCGTCGTTGTCGTCGTCAAGACTGCCTGCATTGGCAACCTCTCCCAGGCCCTTGGCTCTGGTGGCACGGATGGCCTGGATCTCCTCTTCAAGCGCGGTCTTTATCCGTGCAGCAGGAATAACATTGAAGACATCGGCCTTGTTGCAAGCAATCATGAGATCAACGCCTCCGTTGCGCTGCTCGGTGCGAAGCAGCAACTTGAAGAGAGACTCTGCGGCAGCACGGATGCCGTCGGGTCCGCTGGCAGCGTCCAGCATAAAAATGATTCCCTTGACGTTTGAAAAGTTGTTCAAAGCCTCATTGAGGTGGTGTGAGAGCTTCTTGTGGCCAGGGAGGTCCACCAGCGTGACGCGCACGGCGTCCACAGGTGAGTCGAAGGGGATTTTGAAGGACTTGTACACATTGGGGATCTGTGACATGACTGTCTCTGTAGGAGACTTTGCCGTCTCGTCGCCCTCGACGTCGCTGCTCGTCCAAAGCTTGTAAAGTGATGTCTTGCCGGCGTATGCGGGGCCTGTGATGAGCACCGCTGGCTGGCTCGATTTGATGCTGCCCACGCCCTGGGCGGTGCGGATGACGGTCAGGAACACGCCGGCCACAAGCAGCAGCGCCAGCAGCGCCACCGGCCAGATGTTGTTGAGGACAGAGTCGAGTAGCGTTTCGTAGCTCATGGTCAGTTCGCGAGTGTCACGATCAGGATCGCAGCGCTGGCGGTTCCGAAGGTTTCGGTTTTGCTCCCAGTCCGGGGCTGTGGACGTGGGCGCATACAGGGTAAGGGCGTTGAAATGACTGATTTAATTTTTCAGGTGAGATCACTCACCTCTTGAACAGCGCCCGACGTTCTCTTCCTCCTCGATTCACGAGATCATACAGCTCTAACATCTATCGCGACCATGTCTACCTTCGGCAAATTGTTCAAAGTTTCCACCTACGGCGAGTCTCACTGCAAGTCGGTCGGATGCATCGTTGACGGCGTTCCTCCCGGCATGGATCTCACCGAGGCCGACATCCAAACCCAACTTTCGCGCCGTCGCCCTGGCCAGTCTGCTCTGTCTACTCCCCGTAACGAGGCCGACGCCGTCCACATCCAGTCCGGTACCGAGAACGGCAAGACCCTGGGAACTCCCATTGGCATGCTCGTCAACAACAAGGATCAGCGCCCTCACGACTACAGCGAAACTGACGTTTACCCACGACCCTCCCACGCCGACTACACATACCTGAGCAAATACGGAATCAAGGCCTCTTCCGGTGGTGGCCGTTCGTCAGCCCGTGAGACCATTGGCCGTGTGGCTGCTGGTGCCATCGCCGAGAAGGTGCTCAAGCTGGCCAACGGCGTCGAGATTGTCGCCTTTGTGTCGTCTGTGGGTCCTGTTTCCATTGACCGTGATCCTAGAAGCGAGAAGTTCCAGAACTTGCTGGCCAACATTACCAGAGAGCAGGTCGACGCTTCTGGCCCCATCCGCTGCCCCGATCCCGAGGTTTCCGATGCAATGACCAAGCAGGTCGAGCAGTACCGTGATGCCCAGGACTCCATTGGTGGTGTTGTCACCTGTGTGATCCGCAACGTCCCCGTCGGCTTGGGTGAGCCTGCTTTCGACAAGCTCGAGGCTCTCCTTGCCCACGCCATGCTCTCGATCCCTGCCACCAAGGCCTTTGAGATTGGCAGTGGCTTTGTTGGTACCACCATCCCCGGTTCCAAACACAATGACCCCTTCTACATTGACCCCTCCACTGGTCGTTTCCGCACCAAGACCAACAACTCTGGAGGTATCCAGGGTGGAATCACCAACGGTGAGAACATTTACTTTAGCGTTGCATTCAAGCCTCCTGCCACCATCTCGCAGGAGCAGACCACTGCTTCTTACGAGGGTAAGGAGGGTGTTCTTGCTGCTCGCGGCCGTCACGACCCCAACGTTGTCCCCCGTGCCGTCCCCATTGTCGAGGCCATGGCCGCTCTCGTCCTTGCTGACGCCTACTTGATTCAAAAGTCAAGGGAGGCCACCCGTGAGTTCTTGAGCAAGCAGTAAACTATCAAATCAAAAGACAAACATAGCCCACATACACAAAAAAAAAAAAAAAAAAAAAAAAAACCTGGTTTAATTTATTAATGTCATTCTTATTATCTCACTGAAGTGCCAGACTTGAACTCGACAATTACTTCATCGATGTTCCACATAATTAAACAATTTTGTCGGTTGAGAAAGGCATTATAGTTTAGCTCGTATAATTTTGTCACACGCCCCCGGTGCCTGTTGGCAATCTGTACTGTCGGGCTTCTCAGGTAGCATACGAGGCACGAGGCGTTGCCACGAAAGACAGAAGAAGGATTTGAGAATTAAAGAGGTTTATTTGAGGTTTATTTATTTCATGTAGACAAACTTAAAATAGCCGGCAAGTTTACAAAAGGGAGTCAAGAAAGGAAAGGTAACGATCGATATGATTCGAACCAGTTCCGGACCCTTTGCCAGCCCTTTGGATAGCTGAGGCTGGGGTCTTCCTGCGAAAGTGTAGCAGGGGCACTTGTGCAGTTGAACTGTATTTTTATTGTTGGACCAAGAAAGAAGGCAACTCATTCGGGTTGTTCTGACGTGATCACGATCGAGACAACAGGCCTGACTCTAGTGAGCGCTGAGCACACAAGAGACTTTTTTTTTAGAGTACGCCCATGATCTTTGTGTGGTGGTATTAGGATTTGAGCATTAGATTCTCATGCAGCAATCAAGTCCTAATAAAAGAAAGTGTGAAGCCCTTGTTGAAAAGGAGCAGAACAAGTGAAGTCCTTGGTGAAAAGGAACAGAACGTTGTTAAATTAAAGAACCTTGTGTAATTAGATCTTCGGGATCGTGGCGCCAATAAATGATGAAGCGGTCAGGTTGAAAGAAGAAGTATTTAAAAAGAGCAAATACTCATGTATTTGCTCTTTAAGCAACATCATCTTGAACCAGCTCATATTAGCCATCGTCGAGTTTTTTTTACTAAATGTCTACATCCTCCTCTACCAATGTCAGGTTTAAACCTGACCAACCTAAGCTAAGGGTTCCAACCTACACCTCTACAAGTTATGACAAGAATACTGTTATACGCTTTGTGTCCCGTGACTACAAACATATGGATCTCTCTCTTGACGCTACTATTGCCCTTCATCCTGATGAAACCTATTGTGAAAGCGAGTCGGTTGTACCTATCGATGGCAACTCGCTAACTGATACTCAGATTACTGAGGCGTCAACCAAGTTGCAAAAGTTTATTTCATCACAG
>JAJMHN010000235.1:0-13355 GCA_030566025.1 Geotrichum cucujoidarum
GTTGGAGCGCGGTGAGAGAGGCGGTCAAGTAGGGGCCGCCCCTTTGGCAGCGAGCGCCCAAAGATTATTACTAAAGTCTTTGTAATCATTTGTAAATCGTTACTCAGCGTTACATAATCATTGCACCACAGACGCCTCTCTTAGAGCACAGCAGCGTAGACGTTGTAGACAATGTGCAGGCCGTCGCTGCCCGTGTAGAAGCGGCCTCTGCCTGTCAAGGCGTGGGTCTCGACCCACTGGTACTTGGCGTCCGCGTCCTTGTCCAGCGTCACGTACGGCTGCGACACAACGAGACCGTCCTCAAACGCAATCTCCGTGGCCTTGCCGGTCAGCACGGCGCCAATGGCGGCGTTGAGCTGGATGACGCCATTGTAGTGCACAGAGAAGCCCGCGCCGCCGGGGAGCTTGCCAAAGAGGCGGCAGTCGAGGTTGCTATGGGTGCCCTTGCTGCTAATGGTGATGTCGTCGCGGCCGCCGGTGATTTCGCCGTCAAAGACGTACTCATTGTCGCCAAACGACTTGACCGTGCCGCCGGTAACGTTGATCACGTCTACAAGAGTTAGAGAGAACTGAGCTAGTCCATTGAGTAGAGTGTACTTACCGAGCTGGCCAGCGGAGCTGGTGTGGGCGGTGCCGCCGGGCTGCAGCACAAGGTCAATGACAAAAGCGGGCTGAAGGGTGATGGACATGTTGTGTTAATTGAGTGGAATTGAGTGTGATTGAGCTGATTGAGTGGGATTGAGATAATTGAGTTGATTGAGTTGGAAAAAAAAGTTGTAACAGAGGGCAGCCCCGGCGTGTTTTATACCGTTCGGTGGTTGTGGAGGAGGAAATCCAAGAGTGCGGAGAAAAATTACACCCAAAAACCCAACTGGAATTGGCTGCTCCAACTTGACAAGCGAATTTCAGTAATCAGCGCAAACTCTTGGACGAGCGCCCGGCCTTTTGAAAAACTCCATTGCAAGCCGTCTCGTGCTCAGACCAAGGCCGTTACCGATATCACCACTGTGGTAGAAGTCACCGTAGAACTAGGGCAAGTAGAACTTAGCAGTAGTAGCATCCATCAATCGTTCTCTTGTCGATAACTATTGAAGGTGCAGCTGTGCGCCCCCTCTCCAAAGTTCCGCGCACCTTGTAGAGATTCAAGTTCATGGCCCGAACAGCGCCAACGGAAGCGCCCCTCACCTCCACAAGCTCTCCACAGGCTCCACCGCAGGCAGATCGTCACAACCGCAGCGACCAGTTTTGCGCCAGGTTTGCAACATTTCTGAAGCAGTTACGCCAACCGTCGACATGAATACCAACATATTATTAAGCCCTCCAACCTTACTAATGGCCCAGCGTCTCCAAGCTCCCTCCCAGCCAGCAAAAGTTACTAATGGCCTGGCCTTGACTAAATACCAATACCAATCAATAAACAGCATCCCATGGATATTCGCAATCCCCTTGGGCTTGTGAAGTTTTGTACGCCGGTATCAATCAATTGAGGCTGCGGCGGGCCCGACCTTGCCGAGACATTGGACAACAAGGGGTTTTGTAATAGAGCTGGCCAGGTCCCGTGCTTGGTTGTGCCTGCCGCTGTTAATATGTACTCATGTCGAACAAAAGAACAAAATTCTACAGTCACAATGTATGTGTGGATAACTATCATGACTGCCTGGTGGTTGCATAACCAAATACTATTCAAACTCGGACACAAGAATTAATGATTGCAAATGAAGCAGCCGATGAAAAGTTGGTACGACTTGAATAAACAGACTCTAGGTATTGAGTATAACTAGTAGCAAGCCAGATGCGAACCTTGCCAACCCTTCATTCGTTATCATCAGGTCATGTTGAATACAACACCAAGTCACACGCTCTAAAACCGAGTACAGTTGTACTAGTTTAAAGGTATTTAACTAGGCGGTACTAAACACAATCATTGAATGTATTTACATCAAGTAATTATTGTTCAGTGTTAGTCCTTTGGGACTCTGCTGGTTATCTTGACCAAACAAAACTGGCCCTGGAAAAAAGAATATATATATATATATATATATATTAGTTTTCAGTTATAATGTACCATTCATATTCAATGGTATTCTTGATCAGTTCCTATGTAAAACCCTTTTTTTGTTAAAAGACTTTTTATTCCAAAGGGTGCAAACTTCAGTTTTGCCTTGTCCAATTAGAGAAATGCACTTTGCTTTTAATAGACCCTTTAAATTGATTTGACAAGGAAATAAAAGTAACTCCAAAAAGTCTATCGTGCAATAATATTAAAAGAAAAATAAACGTAGTCCGGGAATCCAAGCCCAATTACTAACAAGAATGTTAAAAATGCTCCAGTAAAACATGCGTAGCAAGGACTTCGTCTGTTAGCCTTGATGGCCAAGTTGGTAAGGCGCGTCACTAGTAATGACGAGATCGTCGGTTCGAATCCGGCTCGAGGCAAGCTAGTTTTTTTTTTTTTGACTACTTTGCAAGTTGCCACTGTTTTCTAATACTGAACACTGAGCAGCCATGGAGATTTTGCCATGTAGACTTAAAAGTGTGTGATTAAGTCTTTGCGGCCGGTTTTTATAGTACAGCTCCATGTCCAGGCTGGGTGGAAGATGCTTCCAAGGCCAATCCGCAAGTGCATCTACAAAGTTTATGACATTACTCTTACTCAAGTAAAAAGACATGGATTTGCGCATTAGGAATGTTACAAACTACTTTTCTCTTCTGCAGAAGGTGACATTGAAAGACAGAACCGCCCCTGTTTGCAATGCTCTGCTCGGAAGGTGCGAACGCTGCTATACATCAATATCCAGAAAGGTTTGGACTGGTGTCGGCAAATGCAAGGGGTTAACCACCTTTCATAACGTCCCATTTCTTCGAAAAATTAAGACGCGACCTAGAGTGACTGGTATAACTCAAGTGACCGAGACAAAACCAAATTCTGGCATAACCTCGAGGCTCTGTCGTAAATGTGTCGCCTACATGTTGCTGGAAATTCTTAACATTTGTTGATATCCCTCCGGTTGTTCCGCTAGACTTTCCGTATAGTCGTTACTGGTGTTTGAGTTGCTTGTAATGTGTGCCACTTGGTTGAGCGAAACTATAAATAATCGTGGCGAGTACTTTGTATTTTTGAGCTGAACATGAACGCCCCTCAAATTGAAAAACTGCCTGTTCCATAGTTCAAGAAGGATTTGCGCTTTGGGATACCGCTCGCCGTGGCGACAATGTCGTCTGTATGAAGAGCACGTCTTTTTCGCCAGTTTGGTGTCAACAGTGTCTGATTTGAACAAGTCGGACATTAAAGGGAACCGCGCAGCAGTCACAATGTCTTCCATGAATCGTGCCCAGTCTTCTTGCCAAATATCGTGGGGTTCAAGTTCAACTGGGTAGAGTGGTAGTATACCCTTGCAGAGGTCGTTTTCCAGTGCGTATATAGATATAGGCCGAAAGTAATGCGATGCAAG
Organism: Geotrichum cucujoidarum; assembly: GCA_030566025.1. NCBI lineage: Eukaryota > Fungi > Ascomycota > Dipodascomycetes > Dipodascales > Dipodascaceae > Geotrichum > Geotrichum cucujoidarum. Next base: position 3,453 of record JAJMHN010000235.1, read on the forward strand.
CGATGGCGTTTGTTTGGGGGCTCGTACAAATTGTATGGGAGGAGGGTGCATGGGGTCGACAGGATGATACGCTTCTCCGGGGATGGCAAAGTCTAGGGGGATTGGAATGAATCGATCGTCTCTAGGAAGTCGTGTATAGCAACTCTCTGAAGTGTAGTATTCGGGTAAAGCGCTAGTGATGTTCCATGGGTTGGCCATTGGCGCAATGGTACTGGTTCCGGGGTCAGAAACGACTGAGCTTCGTCGTAAAAATCTTGCCATGTTGTATGTGGCTATTCCAGAGTGCATCTACCTTGGGCAACAATTAGTACCGGGAGTAAATCCTACAACACATTCGTGACGGGGAGAAGGAGAAAAGTGACAGTGACTAAAGCAAAGCGAGCGCTTCGGGGGTGTTGGCTGTTTTGGAGGTTTTCGAATTCTCGCAACAGTAAATCGATATTTGGGCCTTTGGAAAAGGGTTTGCAGTTATCGTGGAGCCGTGGGTTTGTGTGGGGAAATACCCGGTCCATTCCCGTTTTACAAGTAACCCAATAGAAAAAAAAATATCACGATTAACCAAGGCTCAAGAGTCAAGACTAGCAAGGGCTAAAAATCAGAGGGTTTGCTGTATACTCATTTCGTAACAAGCATATTGACCAGTTGCACGTTGAGAGATAACCAGAACGGTATTAAAACTTGGCATAAGTTGAAAATCTGGGGTAATGCACGGCTACGGAATCAATAACAGACTCTGCCAGAACTTCAACGTCAGAAGCAAAAGCCAACAATCAATCTAGTAGCAGTGGGATAGCGCGCATATAGGGCGCAATTGTTCTACAATTCATTGTAGCATAGTGAAGGGTACTTGCCCAGTAGCTCTTGTTAAATTGTGCGGAACAGCTAGATCAGGCCATGTTCCAGCATTTTCTTAGGACATGGATGCAAAAAATATAAAGAACTCAGAGTAGAAGGTTCTTCTTTGACATGACGGAAAAATAAAATACAAGCATCAGTTTGCAAGGTTGTTGCATTCAGAGAAAGAGAGGTCACAAGGGAACTATAATACAAGTAAAGTCTCATAATTTTTACCACTATAACATTGGGCAATAAAACCAATAAGAAAGTAGATCTTTTGTAGACATCAAAAACGCCAAACAGTAATAATTTTGAGTACTAAATTAGTTTATATATACTCGTATTTTTAATAGTCAAAAATTAAGCCGTTGTAGTATAGTGGTTAGTACACTTCGTTGTGGCCGAAGAAACCTCAGTTCGATTCTGGGCAACGGCATGGTTTATTTTTGTTGACAATTTTTTTTACTGCGCCTTCTTTCAGTTTCTTGATGGTCATGTATGACACCAAAGTAGATTTGTAAAAGTTGATGGAAGAGATATTTTTATTGCTCAGGTTTTGTAATTCTGTAGTTCGTATTTATATTTTTGGTACCTGATTTGTTGCGCCCATGAGGTAATGATGCCTGTTGTGCATATGGCACATGTCCGTGTGCCCCTCAATAATTGCCTCATAATTATTACATCAATTAATTACTTTTAAAGTACTACACTAACTTTCTAGCTTTAGTTTGGAACATGGAGGAAAAAGATTTTGCGAATGGCTGTGGACAATCTGGAAGCTGTTCTCAGTCGCTTAGACGCCCTTGAAAGACAACACAGTTGTAAAAAACCTAGGCATTTCAAAAAGACTCAATATCATAATTATTCACAAACAGTTGCATTGTGCATATAGGTAAGTAGGTATGCATCAATGTACGCTAGCTATTCTTCTCCAAATAGCTTTATCAACCCTCTTGTTGCTAGCTTGCTAGCAAGCAACAAGTGTATCGACAAGCCACACTCACTGGAGAGTTTTCAAAGTGCCAATATACCGTGAAAAATAGCAAGCGTCCATCAATGGATTTTTGGATGCTAGAGGGCCTGAGTATGTGTGTAATGCACTATTCCACCTTTGCATGATTATGTGCAGCGGTGAACACTGGTTTATAACTAAACAATCGTCATGATCATGATATCTCGACAGCGTGAACGGCTTTATAGTTAGCATTGTACCCATAAGAGTGCGACAACAACTGCACTATAAAATACCGCCACAACTACTAGTTTATGAAGCTGTATAACCGATTTGGTACAACATATAGGTCATGTAAAGTTATAAAGGGTCCTCAAACATGATAGTATAAGCAGGGTCATGTTTTGTGACATGGCCTGCATAATAATCGCGTCAATTACTATTTTTGCACTTGTGACTTCATTTTCTGAGATTTTGAGAATAGTCTAGTGTTCAGTGCCCAAATCTTGAATACATAAATAAACCATTATCAGCTTTTTAATTATACATCTACAAAGACTACAACAAGTGTAGGCCCAACATTCAATCAATAGGACGTTCCGAACTCATCAAACATAAATCAAAAATGTCTGACTACAACAGAAAATCATTTCACACACACATCAAAGAAGCAGTTACACCACATGCGCTCAAATCTGATTCGCAAAAAGTTCACGAAGAGATTACGGATCACTACGACAGAATGGCTGCCAGCATAGAATGCAACTCTGATAAGGGACTGTTGCAAAAGGGGTTCGACGCTATAAGACCATCGCATGCTGTTAAAACTGGTACCCCGCCAGACCAGGGCCTATGATTAACCAAAGGCTGAGTTATTAACCAATTATGTCCCGTCAAGAACACCTGAATTCTGAATAAATCTCCTCAAGAATAGTAATTTCAAACCCAAAATAATAAAGACAAATAAAGCAATACGGCGGATTGAAAGTTGTTAATTGATAGAATAGTCACTAATTACTATAATACTCACTATTCATTTAAATGCTTGCTATTCTGAGTGTCGATAAGACGGATATTCAGATCTCAAAAACTATCAGATGCAAGTACCACTGTCATGTAATAACAAATAGTAAAATTTGAAAACAAAAATACATTGGACTCAATCTTTCACCAATTATGTGTTTTTTTTGAACATTCATGACTCGGATATGTATCATGATTGATTTTAAAAAATGTTCTAGTTGAATTGAAGTTTCATCGGCGCCGTTGATGTCACGTGCTTTTGATCCAACTTGGATCACTATGAGGAACGAAAACTTTTGAAAACTATATAAAATTGTTGACGGCCAACTGGAATATAGACGAACACCATCAATCACTATATTTTATCTTGGCTATTTATTCACTGCATCATGCCATCTGTTGAGCCGCCACCATCTTCAGGCAATAGCACCGGCCAAGGCCATCGCCGCCGCCACCGCACTCGCCCTAAAAAGAAACCTGCAAATGATTCAGAGCAAGGCGCTACAGACGACGCTTCTGGATCTCAGCATGCAAATGGAGCAGAAAGTCGCAACAACAACAACAATGGCAACAACCATTCGAGCACCAGTGGACGGCCTAATCAACGAGTCAAGAGAGCCGACCCTTCGAGAGTAGTTCGCAAGCCACAACAGGCAAACCCTCAAAGACTGAGCAAGAGAGATCAAGAAATCGCACAACTGCAACGAGCATTTCCGTCTTTAAAAGAAGACGACCATGACCCGACTAAGTTTCGTATGCAGCTTGTTCCCTCGGACCCCGATTTTCCCTTCGATATCCAGAGTCTTGACTTTTACATCTACATTCCCATGAATTATCCAAGCCGCACAAATCCGCAGCACCAGAGCAGCAGCCGAGCACCTCCCCCAACAGTGTTCCCTATGATTGTTGTGCAAAATGAAGACATTCCTAAAGGATTTTCTGTCAATATTGATATGGGATTCAAGATGCTAGCTGAAGCGTATGCGCAAAATGGCATGACTCTTTTGGATACAATCATCGCTTTGGACAGAGAGCTGGAGAACTTTTTACGACAAGAAAAGAGAGAGACTATTCGATTGGTGCGCATGAACAACAAAAAACCAAAAGCCTCTTCATCATTGTCGTCACAGGTAATCTCCGAACATGATGGATCTGAGCCCACCGCCAAGTTCGCACTCGACTCTGCTCCTCCGGTATTTATTCCACCAGCCACGCGCAAAGAGCGACAAAGCCAAATAGACAAGCTCAAGCACTCTTTAGGCTCCTCTTCTATGTGGACCATATCGTCAGATAAGTCAGAAGATGTGTACGGCATTACCGTAACTTGCAAAAACCCCACAGAACTTCCATCGGAAATGAACGGTGATCTTACATTCAATCTACATGTACCCAGCAGCTATGGTCTCTCAGAGCAGTGCTTCATTATTTTCCCAGCGCATATCGATGACTTTCCATCCGCAGTGGTCGAAAACAACTTTAATACATTTGCCAGGGCTCATAAGGATTGGAAGCTGTTCTCTTTGGTCAATTACTTGGCTTGCCGAGTTGGTGACCTTGTTACGGAAGATTTCGAAATTGAAGAAGTCAGTACACCAGCGCCTATTGCTCTGAAACCTTCCTCCATAGATAAAGCTGTTGATACGCAACCTCAGAGTGACACAACATCTGCAGAGGTACAGGACAAGGCCAGAAAGATTCTATCTTCACTACTCAAGAAGCCAAGTGATACTGCCGACAGTACTTCAGATGGAGACAGTGCCGAGCCGCAGCAAAAAGATGGCAATGTGGACGAAGACGAAGAGTATCTTGAGGAAGAGAGCGAAACGGAGCAAGACAACATCTTCAACCTGGAACCCCTCAAGCCCAGAGGTATTGCCTTGCAAGTTCCATCTCTTGCAATGACCAACGTTGGTATCCTTGAATGTACAACGATCAACCTTGTGGTCCTATGTGACCGTTGCGGTACTCAAAACGACTTGTTCAATATTGTTTCCGGACCTTATGGCCGTGAGTCCAAGCCTATTGCTAGTTCGTGTAGCAAGTGCAAGGCTGTTTTGGCCTGCTCTTTCCAAAAGAATTTGGTCAACTTGCACATGCCTGGAACGCCTACCGCAGGCTATCTTGACATGTCAGGATGCACACCCATGGATCTTTTGGGAAGTACGTTTGTGGCTACCTGCGAAAACTGTACGTCGTCTAACCAAGATGCTCCTTTCAAGAGATTAGAAGGGAAACGTGCCGCTACTGTCAACTGCCGGTCATGTCATATTAGAATGACGCTACAACTGGGTGAGGACGGATACAGGTTTGAAACCGTTACCGACGACAAGCTCTCCGAAGAGCGCTTGAAGGGTGTCCGCGTCAAGAAGGTTGATTCAGGCAAGCAGAAGCTAGGCTTAAGCAGTGGCCAACCATTGCCAGATGATGGAAAGTGCACTCATTTCCGCAAGAGCACCAGATGGTATCGTTTCTCCTGCTGTGGCAAGGTTTTCCCGTGCGACAAGTGCCACGACCAGGAGTCCAACCATCCATTTGAGCATGGCACACGAATCATTTGTGGCAAGTGCTCGCGCGAGCAAAACTTCGCCAACACATGCTCGTACTGCCAGCACAAGTTTGATAACCGCGGCAACACTGGATTCTGGGAAGGCGGAAAGGGCACGCGCGATCCGACAAAGTTGAACCGCAACGACCGCAGAAAGTACAAGAAGCTGGGCAAGAATCAGAAGAGCAACTAAGCGGATTTCAAGACAGCCTTCATAGCACAGAGTTTTCCATGTATTAATTGATTTATAGTTACAGCATTATTATGTGCTTTTTCATGGCTTCGTCCAGTACTTGTATGAGTTGACGTTCACGGTCGGCATTGAAAGCCTGTAGAGTCGAAGCTACCCCTGATTCCTTGGGAAGTAAGGTGGAAAATTTCTTTTTTCGAGTCGTGTTCAAGACACGCAAAGACACGCCAACGTGCAAGCAGCAGCGCGTTGCCGCCAGTGCTGTCAAGCCTGTCACTGTCGGACTAGCACTAAAAACTGCGTGAAAAGTACCGAGACAGCATGTCGTGGGCTGCGTGGAAAGCCTTGGTTACCAGAATTTTGATTTTTGCCCGCTCGGCCCGTTGTGAGAAAGCTTAAATGTACCCCTGCCCTGGATCAGGGATCCACTGCGACTCCTGATTTTCAGACGGGCCAGGCTTGGAACACGAGCCCGGAGCGCTGCCTATGCTAGACCTGCCATGAAGACCGAATAATAGTAGATAATTCCAGCTTGTCTCTTCATTTTGTTCTACCTAGATAACTATATTCATTTTTTTCCACAGCCTGGAGCCAAAGCGAGCGTTGAGTTCTTGTCCAGATTTGCGCGCTTTAAACTAGTCGGATCCAAAGGGCTCCTTCTGTATTAGCCCTGAACTATCGCGTACATATCCCCGGGCCCCAGCTGTTTTCCTATTCATTGACTTGTCAGATATTTTTATTTTTTTCCCTTCGTTCTTTCTTCCTTCTGTACCATACTACAACTTTTGGACCATTTTATTGTTGGCTTCTTTGCAACTCTTCTTCAGTCAGTTTCAAGCCCACTGTGGTAGACCCTGATCCAGCGACCAGATCACTCGAAAGACCGCCAACTCATTTCAACACTTTTTTGACCAGCAGTTCTGTAAGCTCGCCTGGTACTGAACCGTTATTCAAATACAGTCTCAACTTATTTTTGCACTTTTCTTGCTTTCGTTCGATTTTTTTGCTAGTTTTTGCATTCTACTCTACGAACCATTTAGAATAGCTCACGATGGCCAAGAAGGCGTCTAAAGTAAGCTACCAGCCCCCTGGGGCAAACCAGCAAGGCAGTCCACACAATAGCCTGACTCCGACATTTTCTACATCCTCAGCATCAAGTCATCAAGCGTCTTTGGCTTCTGATCTTCGCCGGGAAACATCATCAAGCTCATTTACCCCAGCCCCTGTAATTAGTGGGCCTATCCCTCCATTACCCAAGAGAAGTCACTTCGCCTCACTCAAATCAAAGGCAAGCAACACTAGCCTTCGGGACAGAGAGCACAATTCACGACGACCTCCTTCTCGAGATCCTTCAGGTGACAGCACTACGTCGCAATTCTCGACAAGCCCATATTCAAGCCCTGGACTCAACAACCTCTCGCACCACAACGCTAATGCCTTCGCACTGACATTTCCAACATCGGAAAACTCGTCTTCCCCTTCGATTCCAATTACCAGCACATTCACGTCTAGTTCTAGCAATGCATCGCACATGTCTGTGCAATCTTCGTCCTCCTCAGCTTCTGGCATAACCCCTCACAGGTCAGTCTCAGGTGGACGACATCCAGTTATTTCCAACCCGGTGTTGACACATGCGCCAAACTCAATCCCATCCTCCATCATCTCCACGCCAGAAAACAATGGTTCAGGAAGCTCTAAATCAAACAAGCCAAAAAAGGAGTTCAGGCTGGAACGCCCTGCAGACGATGCAGTTGTTGAGCAAATGTTCACGGAACTAATGGTATGTTCAATTCGCCTATTTGTTTTTCTCAAACTTTCAACTAACTAGCATTAATTTTTAGAACAAGCGAGACTTTAAACGAATGCCCCCTACAGCCATTGATCAATTGCTCAAGTCCGATGTCTCGAAAAAATGGATCCTAATTTATCAAGACGCCCTTGCAGAATATCAGAATGAACGCCGGCGAGAACTGGAGCCTACTGAAGATAGCCACAGCCCAGAATGGTATGTCCGCAGAATCACGGACAACACCATTTCTTCAGGGCAGTTGGAAAATCTTTGGGTGTCTATAAGAACCGAGAGTTTAAATTGGGTGCGCGGTTTCATTGATCACCAAGGCTTCATTAGTCTTATTGACAAACTCTCTCAACTCAATTATGACCATTCTTTCAATTCTCCTGCTGATCTTGAACGCGAGTATGATATTATCAAATGCATCAGGGCATTGGTAAATACGGAAGAAGGTGTGCAACACGCGTTGCTGACCCCTAAAATCGTTTCCACTCTCGGTGCCTCACTCACATCTCCTCGACTGAGTACTCGTGGTCTTCTAACAGATATGCTTGCATTTTTGGCATACTGGGAGGACAATTCTGGTTACAATCAAGTTATGGAAGCGTTTGATCTGATGAAAAGAAAAGGAGGTGACATGGGCAGGTTTGACTCTTGGATGCGTTCCGTGGAACTAACTCTGGGCGGTCGTGGAAAACTTGGCTCTCTAGTAGGCGCAAGCGAAGAAGTCAGAACTGGGGGAGTGGGAATGGAAAAGATGTTAATGGACTATGCCCTGTCTACCATGGTGCTGATCAATGTTATTGTTTCTGGCTCCAGTGACATTCGGGTCAGAATCCATTTGCGATCTCAATTGAAAGCATGCGGGCTCTTGAGAATTGCTGCACGTATGCAAGAGTTCAATTTTGACTCCTTGAACGAACAGCTGCAAATATACGACGAAGCAAATGCGGTAGATGTTCAGGAACTTTTGAATATTGAGCGCGGAGAGGACGCAAAGAATATGGACGACCCGACTGAAATTGTCAATGAAGTCTGGTCTAGAGTGAAGGACACCAATGCAGAAGGATTTTTCTTGTCAGCAATGCAGCATTTCCTTTTAGTGCGAGATGATCCTACAGACGACGGGGCTCGAATGTTTCAACTGGTTGATGCGCTTCTCTCTCACGTTGTGATGGACCGAATCAATCCGGACGCCGAGCTGAGTAACGTTCTCAATTTCTCAGTGCAGTCTATTTTAGACCGACTACTCACAGATGAGCAAGCTAGACGGGCTCAAGCGGAAGCCCTTGAGAGCCGTCGTTTTGCTGACGTCGCAAAAGTGGAGCGAGACCATACGCAATATTTGCTAAGTCTCGGTGCTGACGGAATGGTTGGTCGACTTCAAAAAGAGTTGGACGAGACCACTTACATGCTTCGACTTCAGCGCAGAGCCAATGAAAGCCTCACAGAAGAATTGGAAGCACTGAAGAAAAATCATTACATTGAACTGCAAAACCAGGAACTGGAAATCCGAGAGCTCTACATGATGCTCAAAGAAAGCCAAGTCGAGGGCTCTGAGAGGTCTAGTTACAACAACGGTTTCATGGATCGTGAGAAGCTTGCAAAGAAACTAGAGGCTCAACTTGCAAGAAAGAAAACAGAATACCAACTTGAAGGCAGGGATTGGGAAATCGAACCTTCACCCCGTCTGCGCAACTTACGCGACAAAATGGAAAATCTTCAGATGCAAGCTCGCGAACTTGAGCATACAAATTTTACAGATGCTACTGTAGCTGTTATTGAAGATCCTGCTACAAGCCTTACTTCTCATTCGAATGGCGTTAAGGAAGACCTCTTTGAGCAACGGGACATGAGACTCAATCGCCTAAAGGCTCTACAGGAGGAGTCTAACGACGTTGTGAAATATCTTGGTGATACTGGTGCCTCTGAGGGCACGTATGCCGGAGGAGACTCAACTGGACTAATTGCTGGCAATGCCAAAGCAGCTGACACCAACGAAACTTACAACAAATTTGGAATGTCTCACGATGCTACTAACAGCCAGCCAAATTATCATTTGGATGCACCTGGTTCACGAGAAAATGAAACTCCTTCTGGTACAACAACGCAGAATGTACCCCTGAGCAGCACAGGACCGCGTTTTCCAGCGAAGAAAGCACACAGACGATCTGTTAGTGCTTCAATTCTTGCGAAGACTGCTGCTGTCGAGTCTTCAGGTGGATTTCCTTTTGCCCCTGTAACTTACACTAATGCTGCCATTGCAAGAGCGTCCACAAATCCTGCAAGAGGAATCATTAAGCCCACCGCTGCTCCAACAGTTTCAGTAGAGGCCGCTTCGGAAATTCCAATCAAGTATGGTACACTGCCAAAAACCACTTTGCAAACAAACTCTTCTGAGAACTCACCTACTCTTCCTTCTGCAAGTCAACTTAATGAAACAACTGAAGATTGTGAGAAGGAAACGAGTTTACCAGACACACAAGACAGCACAACTGAGCAGGATTCTACTACTACTACTACTATGAGTTCAGACACTCATGGATTCAACGGACCTCCCCCAC